>JASANF010009643.1:0-21693 GCA_030248245.1 Trissonchulus sp. WLG1_4
TTTCTTATCTAGTAAAAGCTAATCACGCGATTTATTGAAATACGTACTAGGGCAAAAAATTTAAACTTTAACTGAAATTGAAAAAGTTAGAGGTCTTACTTTAACTGTAACTTTAACTTAAATTAAAACAATCTTACTTTAACTTTAAATCAAAGGGATTTTAAAACAAGTAGACTCCTAAAAGGAGTAAAATTCCTTCGTAGAGAGCTATATTGATTGACTGGCAAAAAGAAAAAATCCTTGAAGCGCAAATATCATACTGATAATCGAACCACCTAGGTAACTAGGGTTTACCAGGCCATGACACTGACCACTGCGCTATTCAAGTTCCACTATCTCGATTCAACTAAGCCCCAGATGAAACAATGGCAGTAATTTGAATTTTCAAAAGTTTATACTTTTTAAATTAAAACCAATGCTGTTTTATAAGTCCTATGTTTCTGCAAAATAGATCAGTACCACAGAGAACTGCAGTTTTATTTGTTAATTCACTTGTCGAAATTTCGAACGCTGTTGTTATTTTACATTAGACGCTGATCGGCTGTGGCTAAATGCCAGCAGCCAATCAGACAGCTGCAAGACAAAACAATCGTTGCAGCAAAGGGGGGCACGTGTAGTAAAGTAAAATAATTAGAAAACAAACGGGGTGATGTGTTGAAATAGTGTCCAACATTTAGTTTTCTAAATGGAATAGATGAAGCTTAGCTTGTCACGCGGCGGCCTCAGCCGCCGCGTATATACTATATTACAAACGCTCCTATGATTAACACGTAGATTTAACAAATTACCTGCAAATCTGCTGCTAGGTCCCTAAATTACACAGTTTGTGTGTGCGTGTGTGTCAAATCGTGTACGTACTTATTACGTAGTGAGCGACAGCCAACAGCATGGTCTTGATGTTGCACCCACACGGCGCACAGCTCAATGATCTTGCAGTTGCAGTCTGCCATCAGAGACTCCGTTTGCTGGTTGCAGAAAATTATGAGTGGGCAAAATGAAAAATGTATTTTGTTGACCAACGTTTTTCTCTCATTTTGAATCATGTTACAAACTTCCGTTTGTTTGAATTGAACTATTTGACCACCAATTGGTTTGTTATTTTTTCTTAAATATGACCTCTCCGGCATGATAACCACCAGCGTCAGATCTTGGTTGAAAATTTAATTGATATGTTCTACGATTCCACTCTGTCTCGTATTTTTTGTGTGATGTCCGCGTTGTAAGCAGTAACTTTTTCCTGCTCATGAAAATGAATCTCCGTGTGCAAATAACCACTCACATCTGTGCCCGATTTATCGCAGCATACTGCTGGATTGATCAAAACATTTGCAACGTCAAACACAACACTGAATTGAA
Source organism: Trissonchulus sp. WLG1_4 (assembly GCA_030248245.1). NCBI lineage: Eukaryota > Metazoa > Nematoda > Enoplea > Enoplida > Ironidae > Trissonchulus > Trissonchulus sp. WLG1_4. The sequence continues at coordinate 1,357 of JASANF010009643.1, forward strand.
GTACAACTGTTCGTCGTGGAAAGTTTCAACGACTAACATTTTTAACGACGAACATTTAGCTTCGTAGATCGGTCCCATGAGTGGAAGCAGGTCGTGGGTACCTGCGGGTTGGGTTGGGTCAGAAATTTTTTGCCGTGGGTCAACCTCTCCGGGTACCCACTTCAGACTGCGGGGGTCGTTAAATTTTTTTCTGACTCGCGAAAGCTGAAAAAATTACTACGTCAAAATTCAGCTTTACAGTTCACATGCTGTAAAATGTTACTTAAGCATCATCTAAAAACAATAAGCATCAGATATCTATGATATCTTAAATGGGTGGGTGTGGGTCAAAGTACGGCGCGGGGTGCAAAATAATACAAAGTACAAAATACGTCGCGGGTTGGGTTGTGGGTTCATACTTCACACTGAGGCACGGGTATGATTGGTTTGCGTTCGAAAACTGAGACTCGCGTCCACCCTTGATCTGGCTCTGGATTCTTAACTAATTATTCTTAAAAGAATGGTAGTTTAGTAATCGTTGTTGTAATTGCTGAGTGGTCACTGGTCACTATTCTGTAATAGCCTCTTTTACTCAGAGTCACTTTTTTCATTTAGTCGATATGTATAGTTAAGAATTCTGGCTTGGAAAAATTTTTGTGCCGCGTTTTATATTCGTAGAATATCCTCAGCACTGCAAGAATGTCGTTATGAACTCTATCTAAAATTAGTGAAACCTTACTCGCAAAACGTGCTTGTTTACAAAAATACTTAGCTCATTTACTTGATTGATCGCGCTCATGCCCCCCACGGTTGCAACACGCTGGCTTCTATAAGCTAGCACAGTGCAAAACACGTGGCCATACATACGTACGAAAGTGTTTTACATGCATTTCATAACCCATTATGATTCCAATAATTCCGCCTTTAATAATAAAAAGTTATCTAAAAGCAAGAGTACATAATAGCGTCTCACTCTGTATAGAAGAAGAGTGAGACACTCTCCAGCCTGCCTGTGTTCTAGCAAAGGCAGATGCGCTGGTCGTTTTCAGGCTACATGTTGACATTCGCTGCAACATGTGACTGGCCAATCAGCGCGTAGATTCCCTGCGTAACACACTTTAGTATATAATCGCTGATGCGTTGATAACCATTAAGATAGGGATAAAACTTAATAACTCATTATTTATTCATAGTCTGCTTGCAAAAACATTAAAAAATGTTTGCGAATACCTCTAGGGATATTTTGGCAAAGTTTCAGCGAAATTGATTGAGAAACTTTTGAGATATAAACTTTTCTGAATTTCTTCAAAGTTTTTCAATCAATTTCGTTGAAAGTTTGCCAAAATATCCCCAAAGGTATTTGCAAACCTTTTTTAATGTTTTTACAAGCAGACTATGAATAAATAAATAATGAGTTACTAACCTTTATTCCTATCCCGTTTTATGATTGGAGCACGTGCACAAGCGTCTGCCAATCAGAGAATAGAAGCTCGCTTCTGATTGGCCAGTCACATGTTGCATAGAATGTCAACATGTAGCCTGAAAATGACCAGCGCATCTGCCTGTGCTAGAACACAGGCAGGCTGGAGAGTGTCTCGCTCTTCTTCTATATAGAGTGAGACGCTATTATGTACTCTTGCTAAAAGTCATTGATTTTCGGCTTACTTTAACTTTAACTTAAATTGATGCCTGAGCCATACTTTAACTGTAACTTTAACTTAAATTGAAGCAATGGCCTTCACTTTATCTTTAACTTAAATAAAAATGATTTGACTTTTTTGCCCTAATATGTACTTTTTTATTTATGTGTACAACTGAAATGAGGAAAATGTTTTTATGGACTTCACTGACACCTATGGGACACGGTCGAGAAAACTATAATTGTAAAGTTTTTATGCCCATTTCAGGACGTACTGTCAAAGGAAAGGATTTCTTAGCTCATCCTCGATTTATGTTGGTCAGTTTAATTATTATATAATTCAATAAAATAAATACAATAAATAATCATCGCTCTTGAGATAGGCTTCAAGTTCAGACCAGTTAATCACATTACAATTTCATTATTTCGTTCTTTTTCTTTTTTTTATTTCGTTCTTTTATAATCAACATATTATTTACTATTTAGACCTGCGAGCCAACGTCTAGAAGAGATGAATCGACCGTGGGACTCAGACTTTACGGCAGCAAAGAGCATTGCGAAAAAGAACGTAAGACATACGTAAACTAAGGTAAAACTCTGCTACGCCTTAAGCCCGGCTCATACTTGTCCTTATCCTTGTCCCTGTCGTTTTGTCCTTAAGCAACTCCAAGAAAACTGGCTGGACGAATGAGCTGTTTTTTCAAGCAAACAAAGTGAGAGTCATGTCCAGTTCGTATGCAAATAGTTAGACAAAACGGTTCTGCTAATGCTTCATAATGGCTGACAGAAATTTGTCCTTGTCCTTGTCCCTGTGTCCTTGAGGACAAAAATGAACCGGGTTTGGGACAGAACAGATAACTCATCATGGGACTACAGTATATGGCAACTGGTTTCCAATTCGTCACCAGTGAAGCTCGCCAAAACTCCTGATTGTTCTTTCTTTGTAAGAAATTTGTCTTTTTAGACAAGTTTAATTTTTGTTGATAAATCTTGAGCCTTGAAGGTGGATTTCACAAAGGTGGTTTTACTAAACCATCGGTTTTGCGTACGTTTTGCATGACTTGCACGTAATTTCATTCCGAAATATTACCTGAGTCGTTACAAACTTCGTGGTTAAACCATTGATTTAGCTGAGATGAAATTTCAGCAGAACGGAGACCTGGGCCCGATTTATCGAAGCAAAATGTTCGTCGTTGAAAAACAAATGTTCGTCGTTGAAAAACAAATGTTCGTCGTTGAAAAACAAATGTTCGTCGTTGAAAAAGCAAATGTTCGTCGTTGAAAATGTTCGTCGTTGAAAAAACAAATGTTCGTCGTTGAAAAACAAATGTTCGTCGTTGAAAAACAAATGTTCGTCGTTGAAAAACAAATGTTCGTCGTTGAAAAACAAATGTTCGTCGTTGAAAAACAAATGTTCGTCGTTGAAAAAGCAAATGTTCGTCGTTGAAAATGTTCGTCGTTGAAAAAACAAATGTTCGTCGTTGAAAAACAAATGTTCGTCGTTGAAAAACAAATGTTCGTCGTTGATTTCCCAAGCTGATTTCATTCTTTTCGCAATCATGCTAGAATAGCTGTCATCCTCAGAGTAGTTGAGCTTAGGCATGACACCCACACCAATATCAATTGGTCAATATCAATACAATGTTCGTCGTTGAAAAAGCAAATGTTCGTCGTTGAAAATGTTCGTCGTTGAAAAAACAAATGTTCGTCGTTGAAAAACAAATGTTCGTCGTTGAAAATGTTCGTCGTTCAAAATTTAGGATTGATCGAAACATTTTCAACGACGAACTTTCAACGACGAACATTTGTTTTTCAACGACGAACATTTGTTTTTCAACGACGAACATTTGTTTTTCAACGACGAACATTTTCAAAGACGAACATTTGATGTCTCGATAAATCGGGCCCAGCTGCGCTGCAGGTTTGAAATTTCAACTGCGCTAAACCATTGGTTTAAGAAAATATACGAAATTTGTAACGTATCATTCGCTATTTTGAAGTGAAATTATGTGCAAATCATGCAAAACGTACGTAAAAGTAAAACCAATGGTTTAGTAAAACCACCTTTGTGAAATCCACCCGGATACTTTTAGATTATGTTTTGTCATTAAAACCTGGGCAACTGGTGTCCTTTAGGAATACTTTTCTCTTTATGCGCAATTTTTGTTTGTATTTTGCTCTTGATTTTAGTCGGTCTATGTATTCCCACAGAAGAGGGCACTATTCTACCTATTCCCTTATTCGACGGCTGTGACATCAATTTCGAGTTCAGTCTCTGTGCCTGTGACGCTACCTGCGACAACCCCCAACCCTCCTGCCCTCCGTCCATTTGCATCGAAGCCTGCGTATGTCGCGCGGGTCTCCTTCGACGGGACAGCCAATGTGTTATGCCGCAACATTGTAATGGTAATATTGAAAGATTTATTAGTGACGGTGTCACAGGAAAATCTGCAAGGGTCGATTCATACTTACAGCCGTAAGTCCGTCCAGCTGGCAAAATTACTAAGCTATCACGTCAAGGTCACTGTCTGATCTGATGCTATATATGTATATTAGTGGCGTGATAATTTAGTAATTTTGCTGGCTGAACGGACATACGGCTGTAAATTTGAATGGACCTCAAGATGTTTCATCCATTTCTACCTACATACCTATATAGCCGGTCAATGTACCCTAACGTCATGATCGTAAATATGATATGATCGTAACAACACAAAGAATGCATGATGGGATCAAAAATATCAAAATTTACTGCATATTCAAAACCACCAGCCACCATTTTAAATTTACATAATTTGACAGTTTTATTTTTAGCTCCGGGTCCTTGCTGAAATTCTACCGTTGTGAAGACATTTGATTGAATGTGAATATGTAATGAAGTTTCATTAATATTTTTCATGTTGAACTGTTGAACACTACGACCGCGATTCACAAAAGGTGGTTAACTATAGACTCTAATAGACTAACTGACTAACTAACTATAGACTATAGACTATCTAAAACGTTCTTTGCAAACGGAATAGAATAGAATTATAAATGTATTTTATCGTGCTCGATTAAGTTAAACGCGTTTTGTGAATCCTAGTCTATGCTTCTTCTTGAATTAAACTGCTTAAATAATTGAAATAAAATTTAAAGGGTCGACTTCATTCGTACCTGCACTTCTATTGGGGGAATGGAAGGTGAACTTAAGTTGGTAGTTGCATTCTCAAGGTCTTTGTGATTTCTATGTAAACTTTGCGCCCACACAACTCAAGTCACAAATGATGTTTGAGCACCAATTTTTTGCACTTAATGAAATAGTCGAAATCCCCACTCTCCAACCGTGTCTCTCACTTTTTCAAAATTTTACCTTTAGTCTTTTCTACAGGATTATAATTTTCTTAATTTTAGGAAACTTGTCTTCCAACTTTTGAGAAACTAAAAAAAAACTGCCTTCCATAAAACAAATTAGTAAATTTATTGTCAACATTTTGCCGGCTGACCGAATAATATACAGCTGTAAGTATGAATCGACCCAAGGCCTAATATTTACTATAACGGGTGTCTTCAATCACTCCCCAGAAGCCCGCGTAACTTTTCCCCACACTTCAATAGGACTTGATAAGTGGCCGTTAGCCAACAGAATTGTGACCAGCTTATAAGTTTAGCTTATCAGAGAAATTGTGTGGCAGTTTGGAATTTTGGAACGGGTGTGTCTAAAAATAGCCGCTCGCTCAATAATAGGGTGGTCAGTCCAGCTTACGTAACACACGAATGCTAGCTTGCACATTTTAGCTTGTATGTGTGCAACATATGGTCAGTAGATGAAGCTAAATTTAGAAATAATAGGGGAGGTGGAGGCAACTAGAAAGTGGTTTAGCTAACAGTTTATCAAAAATATTAACAATATTTTAAGTAGTTAAATATTAATTTAGACGCGATTCGAGACCTCAAATTTAAAATTTAAAATCTATATTTATTTTGTCACTTATCCCTCCTGTGTGGAGTTTTAAGCCAAACAAGTTTCAGCTTAGTGGACGTTGGACAATGCTCTGAAATTTCCTATGCTGCTGCTAAATCAATATTAAAGTTTCAAAGCTAAAATTACGCAACGGGGGTTCAGAGCGGAATTTTTTCAATCACAGCCTCAAATCATTTGTAACTTTCAATTAACATCCCAAATTTAAACCTTACGTTAAGTGAATTATACATTTCATTTTTTTATAATAAAAAATATTAATTATAGTAGCTATGTCGCTGGCTTGTGCTTCAAAAATTTTCGCGCCAAATTTAGCTTGCTGCGGCTTCAGCTTTGTTCAGGTTTCAGCTGGAAAGATTGTGCAATACTTTCTCAGCTGTGTGGCCGGGTTGGCCTGCCCGTTGGCTTCTAATGGGGTTTTTCTGACAATTTCTTAACCATGTGATACCGAACTTAACCTAAAGTATGGATTTTTCTTGGCCAGATTGGGACTAAATTATTACATTTGGCTTTCAATGTCATGGGATTTTATTATTTTCAAAATATTGTCTTTTAATGGACTGATTTTATTTAAGGTTAGTTTGCTACGACCAAGAGTAAATAATGAGTATGACACTTTTCCTATTATGCCTTGAGGCTTGCGTCCAATGCAGAGCGCAAAATAGCCCTTTACGCTTTTCAGGCTGTTACCCCCCTTCAGTTCAAGACATAGTGCTCAACTGATTGGGGGCTGTCCCCTCGGATTCTCAGACCCCCCTTAGTTCAAGACATTACAGAAGTCAGCTGCATTGCCCATATGCAGTTTTTGTTCCTTCTAGAGAAGGAACTATTGTTTTGAAATTAACTGCTCATAGCGTTTAACGCTACTGAGCAGGCTGCATAGCCAGTATATTTTACGTGTATTTTCAGCTTGGGAGCTGCCTGCTGATTTTTGTCTGCATATATATATGCAGAAAAATCAATAATCGATGTATACTGCTGTAACAATGTACTTTTTCAAAATCGGCACCGGGATGTTTCACCAGCAGTATATAAGAGCCATTAGAAAACAGTGTTTATCGCTTCTTGTTCTTAGAGCTGATTTGCTCGGCTCAGATCAAAGTGTCACTTTTGAGCCAAATGGCTCATGCAGCGGGATGCTTAACATCCTGCAGCACTATTTTGTACGTACTACGTATTTAGATTAAGTTAGAATAAGCTAGTTATAAAGTAGAGTAAGATACGAAGTAGGTATAGCAGCTTACGGTAAGAATGAAATAGAGAACTAATTCATTTAAACCTGAAAGGTAGACACCGGGGAAGGAACCTTGCCCCTTTTGGGGCCTACTTGTTTTACTGTCTTGAGCTGAGAAGGCGGTACCCCCTTCAGTTGAACACTACGTCTTGAGCTGAGGGGGATGCTCCCTCCTCAAAACCGTAGAAAAATATGCTATTTAGCATTACATGCTGCGCACATTTGACGTTTCATACTCTTCCTATTATGCACTCTTGCTACGACTTAATCACGTGGATTAACAGGTCACAGGTATTTAGCTTAAACCCGTATAAAGCCCGGTGTCACGGGCTTTACATGCTTTATACTTTTATACGGTCCTTTATACGCTTTATACGCCAGAAACATGCGCCTCCTCAAGCGCCCGGGCGTGCTCCCGCTCATGCACAATTGTGTGCGTCATGGCGTACACAATGCAATGCGATATGGCGCGCGCCTTGGCGTATGCCATAGAGCAAAGCACGCTCTCATGTAGTCATGTGACTAGCACACAATAAACTACTTATTTAAGATTTGACCGGTCAGTTTTTTTGGAAGAAAAGTTTTGGCACTTGGCTCAAAAGGTCATAGTAATTGCATAACTATGTGAATATATATGACAAATTGACAAATATTTCCAAGTTCAGCCTATATGGTTTGAGAGTAAGCTTTAGTGTTCTTTGAATAATTAAAGCATTTAATAAATGATTACTCTTGCACGTATGTATCTATGTATTATGCACCTTAACTATGTTTATTTTTTCAGAAAATTTGAAGATGTCCCAGAAAATGGATGGCTTAAATTTCATCACATTATATATATCTATCGAAATTAATTTGCTTATTTGCACGTATTTATTTATACTTATTCCTGTTTATTACGTATGTTATCATGTCTTTATTGTACTTATTTGTCTATTCTTATTCTTTAACATTTACTCGTTTATGATTAGCTTTTCTGATAAACTAAGTTTATTAGGTAGGCTGAATTAATGCAGTTTTTGAATACATGAACCAAATTTGAACCGTTCTTTCATATGTTTTAAAATTTAGTAGGTATATATCGGTTTCTGATGGTTATTAAAATCCAAAAATACTAAATTTCATAAATATTTTTAAGTGAAGGTTTTGAGTAAAAGCACTATAGAATAACCAATTAAGTAATGTAGCATGCAGATGCCTATTTATTGCCTATTCTTAGGCATGTATTTATTATTTAATATGGATGTTAACTCACCTGATCGCTAATAATTATTAATTTAAAATTTAAAACCTAGTTAATAGTCGTAAGTTAATTTAATTACCTACTTTTTATAATTCCAAATTGTCAGTTCAAAAGGATCTATCATTAGTGTTCAATGTCTAATGTGTGTTGTATTTGCATCACCTGAATATTGACCGGTGAGGAGTGTATATAAAGGTCTTGACTCTGGTTCATACTTTTGCCCTTGTGCATGTTAGCACGAATTAATTAACAGCAGTTAATTAATTGAATTAATCAGTTAATAGCATTGATAGACGTAGAATAGAAATCTTGACTCTACGTATATATGTTGCTAGATGCTAAAATGCTAACTTGCATTTTAGACTGAAGTCTGACAAGAAATAGTTGCACCACTTGAGAAAACTAACATGTGATTTCGTTACGAAAAGAATAGATTTTGACTATCAATAGTACAGCAAGTATATAGTCGCAGAAGTCATGCCACTAACATAAGTAAGTGGCGCATCTATTTCTTTTGTCAGACTTTAGGTATATAACATTGCTTAAACAAAATACAAATTACAATGACACGTTGAACGTGTAAATACATATTTTGAGTCTTATTTGTTTCGGCAACCCCTTCAGCGCAAACTGTTGCGACTAGCATGAACCAGAGATGCATTGTTATCATCAAGAGCACATAATACGATCAAATCGTAGTTTAGTGGTTGTGACTCGTCCACTAAAATACACATTGTGACACATTACTTGCCGTTCTGAAGTTTATCTCGATTAAAACGAAGCAGATGACTGAGCACCACAATCCTTAAGACCTATTCACACGAGGGCGCATTTGGCTCCATGGCGTACGCGCTTGCTCGTGCGCCCGCTGATGCTCCTTGGTGTGAATAGGCCTTTACAGCAAAGTAGCGAACTCATACTCATCGTATTACTATGTTCGTTTATTTAAAAGTTGCAAACATAAAATCCCAAACGGGACATATTATGCTGAAAAGACAACAAAAAACGATACTTGCACAACGATGTAGTATGTACTCTTGTTACGTATCACTATCAGTAAGCTGGGAAATATTTTAACCTCAAGCTACATTAGTTTTTAAACTTTTAGATTAATTATTAATCATTAAACTTTACTTAAATTTGTTAAATTGCTTAAATTTCTAAGTCTTTATGACGCAGTTGAGTTTTATATAGGCTAATTATCTAGTCTTAGTCAAAAATATTGAGTTAAAATTTGAGAAACGTATAAGAAGTGCTGTTTGTGAAATTAGGGCCAAAAAGTTACTTTAATCAAGAGTGCATAATAAGAAGAGTATGCCACTCTTCTGCACCCCAGCTTGGCCGCCGCGGACATGCTGCGACCATTATCTCCCCAAAAAGGCCACAACTGTGGGGGGGCCCCCCCACCAAAGGAAGGAACGCACACCACCAAAGGGGGGGGGCCCCCCACCAAAACCAAACGAACGTAAGGGGCGGGGGGGGGGACAGCCCCCACAAACGAGGCAAACCCCACAACAACCGCGACCCCCACCCCCCCCCCCCCCCCAAAAAAAAAAAACTGCCCCGGAGACGCCCCGCCGCCACTTTTTGAGGTGAAATTTTGTTCCTAGGGGGTATTTTGAGGTGCTGAACTTGAATCTGGGGCTCATTTTTGTCACCGCGGACCCAGTTGACCCCCACGGGCTACAGTACCAACTTGGGGTCATTTTGTCAAAAATCGAAATTTTTCATGTGTAAGTGTTATTTTGGCCCCGAACACGAATCCGGAGTCCACTTCCGTTTAGGATCCTCTTAGACTTAAATATCTTAGGCGGCTTTCTTTTCCATACTACTATTCGCTACACCCTCTAGGCAGCAGATTTTTACGAGGCTTTGGTACAGGCAGATTATGTAGTTACGTACAATTCTTACGGTAGAAAAGTACAGACAGTACAGACCCAGTAGTAAAGTCCAACACGGTGCGAGGCAAAAATGGACCTAAAGTTTGTGTTCCGCGGATCATACTACAGTACTACACCTAACACTACCAAAATATCAGTTTCGAAAATTTCACGCCTTAGGACCTCATAGAGGGGATACCCGGAGTGGGTCACAGGGGGGCCCAGGAGGGTCCTAGGCAAAAATAGACCTCAGATTTGTGTTCAGGGGCTCAAATTACCCCGAGAAACAGCAAAATCTCAATTTCAAAAATTTGACCCCTTTGGCCCACGTAAAACATGGTACCGTTGGGAAGGGGGCTTGGCGGGGTCCACGAGGGCTCTAGGCAAAAATGGACCCCGGATTCGTGTTCAGCACTTTAAAATACTCCCAGGAACGAAATTTTACCTTAAAAAGTGGCGGCGGGGCGTCTCCGGGGATTTTTTAGGTTGCACCAAACGTGGGGGGGTCCCCCCCACATTTGAGGGTATACCCTCATTTGTGGGGGGGGGTCCCCCCCACGTTTGAGACCTATGGTCTGATTTGTGGGGGGGGTCCCCCCCCACAGTTGAGGGCTATGCCTTCATTCGTGTAGGGGGGTACCCCCCCCCCACAGTTGTGGCCTTTTTCGGGAGATAATGGTCGCAGCATGTCCGCGCTGCTAGGCCACAAACGTGGCCAGTGTCACACTCTTCCTATTATGTACTCTTGCTTTAATTTAAACTAAAAAAATTAGGGGTCAAACTTATGGGTTCATAGGTCATAGGTTAGGGTTCATATGGGTCATAGGTTCAACATATTAAAACACGCTTATTTTCCCTAAAAAATAAAGTTACATTAATCATAGATTTTCGACTTATATACTTTAACTTCAACTTAAATTACCATCTGACCCTTAGGTACTTAAAATGGTTTAACTTTTTGGCCCTATTGTGAATCGGCCTATACCCACTGATTTCCATTCATTTGCACCGTCCTGTGGTACTTACCTGTGTTGTACTTGCACTGTGGTTCTGTCTTTTGTAGTCCGTAATTAAATATTTTTTGTCCAAATTTTCAGTGTTGTAAGTCTCATCAAAAGCAAGGGGCTCCAGGAGTCGAACCCATGCCCCTTCAGTCGACGTCAAATTTGCAAATACTACACAATAGCGCCAAGCCTAGTAGATCCGAATTCCCGTTTAGTTATTACAGATAGAACACCATTAGACATCAAAAACTAAAACTAGTTATGCTCTGTTTCTTGCTGGGAGTAAACGGGTTAAGAATGGGGTTCCCTCCCCCCGAGACAAAATAGTCTAATTTATCAAATGAACTAAGCTCAATTATAGTATATTACAGCGAGTAGACAAATTTTATGTATCTGTCCTGTCTCAGAAGTAAACTTTCTGATGTAAATACAACTAACTACCAACTACCAAATATACACGTACCCAATATTTATTTGAATAAATAACAGCCATTAATGTATTTATAACATATTATCATAACATAGTATTCAGGTTTCATTGTCGCTTCATACTCACACGTCCGCTGCACCCACAAACATACTAAAAATCCGACATACTGTAGCAACTATCTACACTAGATTCTGCGTAGCGTGCTTATTTTCATATGCAAGTTGAACGGATATACGGCTGTAAGTATGAATAGACTATCATAACAGTACAAAACATGCCGTTTAACAGCAGATTAAGTTATTCATAAGATTATAAAAACACTTAAAAAGACAGTCTTATGAGTTTTTTTACGAGCTGAACCAAACCAATCATCAAACCCCAATTCTTTGAAATTGTTTGACGACGTTTTGCTATAAAATCGTGTGGCAGATATATATACACTAACTAACTAGGTTTCTGTTAAACCTTACACTTAATATAAACTTTCATTATGCATGTTGATCAATAGGGAAAATTAAACGGGAGAAAATACGATGAGCGATTAGCGCAGGGAATCCAAACATAATATTTTCAAACATCGGATGTTTTCTAAAAAAAAGCGTTTTTAGGTTTACAACAAACAATAAATAAAATAAAAAATACAAAAACTATACTAAACTATAGTCCTGTAGAATTAGTCGTTTTCATGGTAGTTGTAGGCGTTGAATTGGTTCTAGACGTCACTGAAGTGGGCAAAATCGCGGCACGCTCCGACTGAGCGGAAATTTGGAAGAAAAACACCTGAAAAAACTATGAGAAGGTTTTTAAAAAAAGTTAAGAGCAAACAAAAAGTAATAATTGAAAATCAGACTTTCCTAAAATGAAAACAGTACGGTTTGTTTTGCTCATAGCTCATCATAAAACAAACACAGTACATAGTGTCTCATTCTTAAGTACCTTTTTTAAGTACCTAGCATGACGTAAAAACATCACAAAATGTTTTAAAATAAGATAATCTTTGAAGATATTAGAATAAATTAAAAAAAATAAATTACAAATGCAGTAAGGTGTCGGTCGTGTCATTTCGAACAAAACTAGTTCAATTTAGAAAACAATTCTCCCTACCTTCAGCCCAATGGCTAGAGCAGCATGTAAGGCGACAATCAAGACTATCAGTAACACAGCTATCTAGAAAACAAAAAAATTATCAATATTGATACACTTTTTCGTCTATTTTAGGGGTGAGGAGCAGTCAAAACTGGCAGACTCAGGAGGGTCTGCGGTTTCATGATATTTACAAAGAAACCAGTTTCACGAAAATAACGTCTAGCCGATTGTGGTGCAATGCACGCCCTAATTTGTTGTGTCTTAGGGCCAATTCGTGAAATGGATTAAACGGATTAGATTAAAAGTTGTTTGCCCAATAACTTATCTCGATGTTGAGGTTGACTTAAAAAATTTTGGACACAAGCGGGAGGTACTACAAATAGTTGCTATCACAAATTTCTTATGAATTGATAAACAATGTCATGAGTTATTGGCAAAACAAATTTTAATCTAATCCGTTTAATCCATTTTAGGAATTGGCCCTCAGCATTCATCTTATTTCGGAAGGGCTGGCGCTGCTTTTGGTGTTCAGACTCTGACAGTGAAATGACGTGTTAAATCAATATTGTTAATTTTTTTGTTTTCTAGATAGCTGTGTTACTGATAGTCTTGATTGTCGCCTTACATGCTGCTCTAGCCATTGGGCTGAAGGTAGGGAGAATTGTTTTCTAAATTGAACTAGTTTTGTTCGAAATGACACGACCGACACCTTACTGCATTTGTAATTTATTTTTTTAATTTATTTAATATCTTCAAAGATTATCTTATTCTAAAACATTTTGTGATGTTTTTACGTCATGCTAGGTACTTAAAAAAGTTACTTAAGAATGAGACACTATGTACTGTGTTTGTTTATGATGAGCTATGAGCAAAACAAACCGTACTGTTTTCATTTTAGGAAAGTCTGATTTTCAATTATTACTTTTTGTTTGCTCTTAACTTTTTTTAAAAACCTTCTCATAGTTTTTTCAGGTGTTTTTCTTCCAAATTTCCGCTCAGTCGGACCGTGCCGCGATTTTGCCCACTTCAGTGACGTCTAGAACCAATTCAACGCCTACAACTACCATGAAAACGACTAATTCTACAGGACTATAGTTTAGTATAGTTTTTGTATTTTTTATTTTATTTATTGTTTGTTGTAAACCTAAAAACGCTTTTTTTTAGAAAACATCCGATGTTTGAAAATATTATGTTTGGATTCCCTGCGCTAATCGCTCATCGTATTTTCTCCCGTTTAATTTTCCCTATTGATCAACATGCATAATGAAAGTTTATATTAAGTGTAAGGTTTAACAGAAACCTAGTTAGTTAGTGTCATATATATCTGCCACACGATTTTATAGCAAAACGTCGTCAAACAATTTCAAAGAATTGGGGTTTGATGATTGGTTTGGTTCAGCTCGTAAAAAAACTCATAAGACTGTCTTTTTAAGTGTTTTTATAATCTTATGAATAACTTAATCTGCTGTTAAACGGCATGTTTTGTACTGTTATGATAGTCTATTCATACTTACAGCCGTATATCCGTTCAACTTGCATATGAAAATAAGCACGCTACGCAGAATCTAGTGTAGATAGTTGCTACAGTATGTCGGATTTTTAGTATGTTTGTGGGTGCAGCGGACGTGTGAGTATGAAGCGACAATGAAACCTGAATACTATGTTATGATAATATGTTATAAATACATTAATGGCTGTTATTTATTCAAATAAATATTGGGTACGTGTATATTTGGTAGTTGGTAGTTAGTTGTATTTACATCAGAAAGTTTACTTCTGAGACAGGACAGATACATAAAATTTGTCTACTCGCTGTAATATACTATAATTGAGCTTAGTTCATTTGATAAATTAGACTATTTTGTCTCGGGGGGAGGGAACCCCATTCTTAACCCGTTTACTCCCAGCAAGAAACAGAGCATAACTAGTTTTAGTTTTTGATGTCTAATGGTGTTCTATCTGTAATAACTAAACGGGAATTCGGATCTACTAGGCTTGGCGCTATTGTGTAGTATTTGCAAATTTGACGTCGACTGAAGGGGCATGGGTTCGACTCCTGGAGCCTTGCTTTTGATGAGACTTACAACACTGAAAATTTGGACAAAAAATATTTAATTACGGACTACAAAAGACAGAACCACAGTGCAAGTACAACACAGGTAAGTACCACAGGACGGTGCAAATGAATGGAAATCAGTGGGTATAGGCCGATTCACAATAGGGCCAAAAAGTTAAACCATTTTAAGTACCTAAGGGTCAGATGGTAATTTAAGTTGAAGTTAAAGTATATAAGTCGAAAATCTATGATTAATGTAACTTTATTTTTTAGGGAAAATAAGCGTGTTTTAAAATGTTGAACCTATGACCCATATGAACCCTAACCTATGACCTATGAACCCATAAGTTTGACCCCTAATTTTTTTAGTTTAAATTAAAGCAAGAGTACATAATAGGAAGAGTGTGACACTGGCCACGTTTGTGGCCTAGCAGCGCGGACATGCTGCGACCATTATCTCCCCAAAAAGGCCACAACTGTGGGGGGGGGTACCCCCCTACACGAATGAAGGCATAGCCCTCAACTGTGGGGGACCCCCCCCCCCACAAATCAGACCCTAGGGCTCAAACGTGGGGGGAACCCCCCCCACAAATGAGTGTATACCCCCTCAAATGTGGGGGGGGGGACCCCCCACGTTTGGTGCAACCTAAAAAATGCCCCGGAGACGCCCCGCCGCCACTTTTCAAGGTAAAATTTCGTTCCTAGGGGTATTTTGAAGGGCTGAACACGAATCCGGGGTCCATTTTTGCCTAGAGCCCTCGTGGACCCCGCCAAGCCCCCTTCCCAACGGTACCATGTTTTACGTGGGCCAAAGGGGTCAAATTTTTGAAATTGAGATTTTGCTGTTTCTCGGGGTAATTTGAGCCCCTGAACACAAATCTGAGGTCTATTTTTGCCTAGGACCCTCCTGGGCCCCCCTGTGACCCACTCCGGGTATCCCCTCTATGAGGTCCTAAGGCGTGAAATTTTCGAAACTGATATTTTGGTAGTGTTAGGTGTAGTACTGTAGTATGATCCGCGGAACACAAACTTTAGGTCCATTTTTGCCTCGCACCGTGTTGGACTTTACTACTGGGTCTGTACTGTCTGTACTTTTCTACCGTAAGAATTGTACGTAACTACATAATCTGCCTGTACCAAAGCCTCGTAAAAATCTGCTGCCTAGAGGGTGTAGCGAATAGTAGTATGGAAAAGAAAGCCGCCTAAGATATTTAAGTCTAAGAGGATCCTGAAACGGAAGTGGACTCCGGATTCGTGTTCGGGGCCAAAATAACACTTACACATGAAAAATTTCGATTTTTGACAAAATGACCCCAAGTTGGTACTGTAGCCCGTGGGGGTCAACTGGGTCCGGCGACAAAAATGAGCCCCAGATTAAGTTCAGCACCTCAAAATACCCCTAGGAACAAAATTTCACCTCAAAAAGTGGCGGCGGGGCGTCTCGGGGCATTTTTTATGTTGCACCAAAACGGGGGGGGGGGGGGTCCCCCCCACATTTGAGGGTATACCCTCATTTGTGGGGGGGGGTCCCCCCCCACGTTTGAGACCTATGGTCTGATTTGCGGGGGGGGTCCCCCCCCACAGTTGAGGGCTATGCCTTCATTCGTGTAGGGGGGTACCCCCCCACAGTTGTGGCCTTTTTGGGGAGATAATGGTCGCAGCATGTCCGCGGCGGCCAAGCTGGGGTGCAGAAGAGTGGCATACTCTTCTTATTATGCACTCTTGATTAAAGTAACTTTTTGGCCCTAATTTCACAAACAGCACTTCTTATACGTTTCTCAAATTTTAACTCAATATTTTTGACTAAGACTAGATAATTAGCCTATATAAAACTCAACTGCGTCATAAAGACTTAGAAATTTAAGAAATTGAACAAATTTAAGTAAAGTTTAATGATTAATAATTAATCTAAAAGTTTAAAAACTAATGTAGCTTGAGGTTAAAATATTTCCCAGCTTACTGATAGTGATACGTAACAAGAGTACATACTACATCGTTGTGCAAGTATCGTTTTTTGTTGTCTTTTCAGCATAATATGTCCCGTTTGGGATTTTATGTTTGCAACTTTTAAATAAACGAACATAGTAATACGATGAGTATGAGTTCGCTTCTTTGCTGTAAAGGCCTATTCACACGAGGGAGCATCAGCGGGCGCACGAGCAAGCGCGTACGCCATGGAGCCAAATGCGCCCTCGTGTGAATAGGTCTTAAGGATTGTGGTGCTCAGTCATCTGCTTCGTTTTAATCGAGATAAACTTCAGAACGGCAAGTAATGTGTCACAATGTGTATTTTAGTGGACGAGTCACAACCACTAAACTACGATTTGATCGTATTATGTGCTCTTGATGATAACAATGCATCTCTGGTTCATACTAGTCGCAACAGTTTGCGCTGAAGGGGTTGCCGAAACAAATAAGGCTCAAAATACACGTTCAAGGTGTCATTGTAATTTGTGTTTTGTTAACTAAGCAATGTTATATACCTAAAGTCTGACAAAAGAAATAGATGCTTTATTATTAAGTAATTTAAAATTACTTATGTTAGTGGCATGACTTCTGCGACTATATACTTGCTGTACTATTGATAGTCAAAATCTATTCTTTTCGTAACGAAATCACATGTTAGTTTTCTCAAGTGGTGCAACTATTTCTTGTCAGACTTCAGTCTAAAATGCAAGTTAGCATTTTAGCATCTAGCAACATATATACGTAGAGTCAAGATTTCTATTCTACGTCTATTAATGCTATTAACTGATTAATTCAATTAATTAACTGCTGTTAATTAATTCGTGCTAACATTATGCACAAGGGCAAAAGTATATATGAACCAGAGTCAAGACCTTTATATACACTCCTCACCGGTCAATATTCAGGTGATGCAAGTACAACACACATTAGGCATTGAACACTAATGATAGATCCTTTTGAACTGACAATTTGGAATTATAAAAAGTAGGTAATTAAATTAACTTACGACTATTAACTAGGTTTTAAATTTTGAATTAATAATTATTAGCGATCAGGTGAGTTAACATCCATATTAAATAATAAATACATGCCTAAGAATAGGCAATAAATAGGCATCTGCATGCTACATTACTTAATTGGTTATTCTAGGCGCCTTTACTCAAAACCTTCACTTAAAAATATTTATGAAATTTAGTATTTTTGGATTTTAATAACCATCAGAAACCGATATATACCTACTAAATTTTAAAACATATGAAAGAACGGTTCAAATTTGGTTCATGTATTCAAAAACTGCATTAATTCAGCCTACCTAATAAACTTAGTTTATCAGAAAAGCTAATCATAAACGAGTAAATGTTAAAGAATAAGAATAGACAAATAAGTATAATAAAGACATGATAACATACGTAATAAACAGGAATAAGTATAAATAAATACGTGCAAATAAGCAAATTAATTTTGATAGATATATATTATGTGATGAAATTTAAGCCATCCATTTTCTGGGACATCTTCAAATTTTCTGAAAAAATAAACATAGTTAAGGTGCATAAATACATAGATACATACGTGCAAGAGTAATCATTTATTAAATGCTTTAATTATTCAAAGAACACTAAAGCTTACTCTCAAACCATATAGGCTGAACTTGGAAATATTTGTCAATTTGTCATATATATTCACATAGTTATGCAATTACTATGACCTTTTGAGCCAAGTGCCAAAACTTTTCTTCCAAAAAAACTGACCGGTCAAATCTTAAATAAGTAGTTTATTGTGTGCTAGTCACATGACTACATGAGAGCGTGCTTTGCTCTATGGCATACGCCAAGGCGCGCGCCATATCGCATTGCATTGTGTACGCCATGACGCACACAATTGTGCATGAGCGGGAGCACGCCCGGGCGCATGAGGAGGCTCATGTTTCTGGCGTATAAAGCGTATAAAGGACCGTATAAAAGTATAAAGCATGTAAAGCCCGTGACACCGGGCTTTATACGGGTTTAAGCTAAATACCTGTGACCTGTTAATCCACGTGATTAAGTCGTAGCAAGAGTGCATAATAGGAAGAGTATGAAACGTCAAATGTGCGCAGGATGTAATGCTAAATAGCATATTTTTCTACGGTTTTGAGGAGGGAGCATCCTTCTCAGCTCAAGACGCAGTGTTCAACTGAAGGGGGTACCGCCTTCTCAGCTCAAGACAGTAAAACAAGTAGGCCCCAAAAGGGGCAAGGTTCCTTCCCCGGTGTCTACCTTTCAGGTTTAAATGAATTAGTTCTCTATTTCATTCTTACCGTAAGCTGCTATAGCTACTTCGTATCTTACTCTACGTTATAACTAGCTTATTCTAACTTAATCTAAATACGTAGTACGTACAAAATAGTGCTGCAGGATGTTAAGCATCCCGCTGCATGAGCCATTTGGCTCAAAAGTGACACTTTGATCTGAGCCGAGCAAATCAGCTCTAAGAACAAGAAGCGATAAACACTGTTTTCTAATGGCTCTTATATACTGCTGGTGAAACATCCCGGTGCCGATTTTGAAAAAGTACATTGTTACAGCAGTATACATCGATTATTTGATTTTTATACATATATATGCAGACAAAAAATCAGCAGGCAGCTCCCAAGCTGAAAATACACGTAAAATATACTGGCTATCCAGCCATGATCAGTAGCGTTAAACGCTATGAGCAGTTAATTTCAAAACAATAGTTCCTTCTCTAGAAGGAACAAAAAAAACTGCATATGGGCAATGCAGCTGAATTCTGTAATGTCTTGAACTGAGGGGGGTCTGAGAATCCGAGGGGACAGCCCCCAATCAGTTGAGCACTATGTCTTGAACTGAAGGGGGGTAACAGCCTGAAAAGCGTAAAGGGCTATTTTGCGCTCTGCATTGGACGCAAGCCTCAAGGCATAATAGGAAAAGTGACATACTCATTATTTACTCTTGGTCGTAGCAAACTAACCTTAAATAAAATCAGTCCTTTAAAAGACAATATTTTGAAAATAATAAAATCCCATGACATTGAAAGCCAAATGTAATAATTTAGTCCCAATCTGGCCAAGAAAAATCCATACTTTAGGTTAAGTTCGGTATCACATGGTTAAGAAATTGTCAGAAAAACCCCATTAGAAGCCAACGGGCAGGCCAACCCGGCCACACAGCTGAGAAAGTATTGCACAATCTTTCCAGCTGAAACCTGAACAAAGCTGAAGCCGCAGCAAGCTAAATTTGGCGCGAAAATTTTTGAAGCACAAGCCAGCGACATAGCTACTATAATTAATATTTTTTATTACAAAAAAATTAAATGTATAATTCACTTAACGTAAGGTTTAAATTTGGGATGTTAATTGAAAGTTACAAATGATTTGAGGCTGTGATTGAAAAAATTCCGCTCTGAACCCCCGTTGCGTAATTTTAGCTTTGAAACTTTAATATTGATTTAGCAGCAGCATAGGAAATTTCAGAGCATTGTCCAACGTCCACTAAGCTGAAACTTGTTTGGCTTAAAACTCCACACAGGAGGAATACGTGACAAAATAAATATAAATTTTAAAATTTAAATTCGAGGTCTCGAATCGCGTCTAAATTAATATTTAACTACTTAAAATATTGTTAATATTTTTGGTAAACTGTTAGCTAAACCACTTTCTAGTTGCCTCCACCTCCCCTATTATTTCTAAATTTAGCTTCATCTACTGACCATATGTTGCACACATATAAGCTAAGTATGCAAGCTAGCATTCGTGTGTTACGTAAGCTGGACTGACCACCCTATTATTGAGCGAGCGGCTATTTTTAGACACACCCGTTCCAAAATTCCAAACTGCCACACAATTTCTCTGATAA
>JASANF010009645.1:0-29170 GCA_030248245.1 Trissonchulus sp. WLG1_4
CGTGACCGGTGCCTATCTGTGCCAGAGAGCACGCAGTGATAACAACTTGACGCTAGGGCGTCGAAACTGCAGGTCTAGAATTTGCTCAGCACTCAGGTTCGGGAGCACTCTAATTATTACCCCTACGGGCCCTAGTAACGCAAACACAAAGACCAAATATTGTACCAGTACACGCGAACACAAAGCTAAAAATAAGGCTTTATTGAAGAGCCTGACACGCAAATTTATACAGTGGAACGACTTGTAAAATACAGTATCAAACACGCGAATAACAACAAACTAAACAATAAATTTGGTCTCCTAACTCAGGAGCGCCGGTCCACTAAACTCAGAGTTACTCCCTGCTGAAATCTGTGAATTTTCCCCCGATAATTTAAACCCGACCGGCGTCCGCCATTCCCCTCAAGCCAACCATCTAGCCTACATTGCATTCTTTTTAGATCAATCTAAACTTTCCATTTCACACTCAGAATAAGTTTTCCCTTTTCAAAGAATAACTCAAAACATAATTAGAATATAATGAAACTACTTTTTAGGTTGAATTTAGGTTCTTAAAATATCACTGAAATATGTGTGATTTACGCTCAATTGCGCACTCGTTACTATGACAACCAAACGTGAATATCAATTCAATGCCAAACGGGCAATAAAATGGCTAGGTCAACGAGGGTGGGACCCTGAATATACAACAGGTGCCCCCCTGTGCGGGTACGACGTCTCTGGAGTGCCCAGCACATCCTAAACCGGGTCCTGCCCTTTTGACCTAGGCATTTTGGCAATCAAAAATTTCAACAATTACAAGCATAAAAGAAATACTTACATAATGGCAACATAAGGCACAAACAACTATTGCAACAAGTATAAATCAACAAGAATTTTGAGCAAAATAATGCATAAGAGATCCAAATAACAACATAGGACTATTACTAATGTACTACTATAACATTTACAAACAATTTACTGTTGGCAATTTAACATAAATTAAAGTGTAAATTTTGGTAAATTTTGGTGCCCCCCCGTTCCTGGAGGTCTCAGCAGATTGAACCGGATCGCTGGATTCAAAACCCAGAGTGTTAACCTTGCCTACTCATACCTAAATGTGTGTGGAACAGTGTGTAGATATACCAAAACCTATTATACCGATGCCGAACAACACTCATACTTAGTCCGGTCGGGGGCCCTCCGACACGGGTGTTAATACATACATACTGTGTTAGTTTGCTTGTGCACAAGTCTGAAACCTTACGTACTAACTTTGGGGATCCCCTTTTGCATCCTTGCCTCACATTCTACTACTTCACTTGACTACTATGCAATCACTAAACCGTGCTCTAGTGAGTTCGCACTTGCTTTCAGTCACGTACGCCTTATGTCAAGGACATGTCGACAAGTGCGAAGTTCGGGGTAGTACCAGCTACCCGTCGCGTACGTCACTCACAGGCTATTTCTGAAACTAGCTCCCTCGATAGTATCTAAACTGAACAATACATACTACCATAATAACTAATATTACTTTGACTACAGCACTAGTAGATTCCGCTGCGGCGGAAGCAAAAGAGCAAACATTCACACATCACAAGCATTCACACGCCTCGGATAATAAGGTTTTTGGTGTGGCAATACTTGCCTCAGTCGCGGCCCCTTACGGGCACATAAACACATCAAGGTAACAGGGTAACACGACAATACTATCCTAACTTCATACTAAGATTGTCTCCAAAACAGGGGTGGTCTAAGCGATTTCCAATCGTCGATATCATCCGATGCGGGGCTCAAAAATTTCTCGGCGCGGTGCAATATCAATTGGCATTTAGGCAATACACGATTGGCAACCCATCAGCAACATAACAGTTCCGCAAATTTCAGCGTAACGATGTTCCCAACAAATTCTCAGCCCGTTTAGCGCAGTTTTTTTTGTGGTTATAGCAGTTTCTGCAACTGAAAGTTTGCAAGGACAGCGCTGCCACTGGACACACAGTCTATAGAATTCTTCCGATCAATAAAATACAGTTCGATAGTCCCCCCATTGTAAACAGGTAGTCAGTGATATTCGGGTAACCCATTCCCGTTGTAGATAATGGTATATACGCGGGCCGATCACCATACGGGGTTATTGCTGCCCTACATTGACGCACAGTTTATATACAAGCCAGCTGTACAAACAATCGGCGGCTTTAAGTGTCTTGGGAGGGATCGACGCTCATTACGCAATTCGGGCGCAACTATAATTGTTGCCGTGTTTGCCTGTTGACAATAATTCCACAGTAGACTCTAATCGCTTAGAAAAAGGCGGGATGTACAACACAAAATATACTAATTAAATTTTACATACTATCAACATCACAGGTAATATTCGGTTGTGCCTTACAGTTCCATTTATTAAATTTTTCAAATTTAAATGCATATAGGTATGTATTCGTTCTAAACCAAGAGTGTATTACAAAATATACACGCCGTATTCCGTTCACCAACATTTTCAAATATATCTAAGTTAGATGTGGTTACAAATAGAACTGTTAAGACTAACCAAAACTGACCCAACAACTTAACTGATTAGTAATATAATTTTTGGCCGCGACCAGGCCAACTATACTCGGTCCGTGCTCTGGGTTACTTTCGCTTTATCCACTTTTCTATTTTTCCCAAATTGACCACTAAATTTATATGGCAAAGCGTTCCTACACTACAACCTTGCCTTACGACTGCTGCCTCTTATGACAAAACAAATACAATTAAATTCCAACAATTAACTTATAATTTCCACTTTTTGACTCCAATTTTAAATTAAACTTTAAGTAATTTCACTTTTCATTTCGCATCTGTCACTCAGATATAAGACCAGCCTATTAATTTAAACTTTCCGACTGACGCAAAATAATTTGGACAAAACAAAACTACATAACCAGAAATTATTCCATTTTAAATACCACCAAACAACCAATTTGAACTAAATACCATAATGATTTACGTAAAATTTTATATTTACCCTTAGGTAGCAGGCAGCAGTCGTTTAAGTATAACCCAGCTCACGTTCCACTAGAATTTTGAGTAAAATTTTGATTCAAGTAACTCATGCATACATTTGCACACGCACGTTTTCATTTGTGAGGCCTACCGGCATGGCTTGCACAGCCATAACGGTGTGCCCCCCTCTTGGGGTTTTATGTGGTGCCCTCTGCGACATAATATGCCTGCCTCATACAAGGTGTCCCCTCGATGTTAATTTCTGTGCCCCACGTATGATACTGGTGCGTGTATTATATGGTCCCTTATACTGGGCTGCGCCCTCTCATACGTATACAGAGAAAATTCGCCTCACTGGCAGGCATTTCATTTTTCGCTGGGACCGCTACTGATGTCAATGTGTGCACAAAATATGTAAAATATATATCCATATAATTTCCACTGTGTACTTTAAACTCTGTGTGTTACCCATAAACTATACTTGCGAGATCCACTGGTTGGCCTTTGTCGCTGTTATCCCTGAAAATACTACAACAAAATACATTACTAAAATTAGTAAAACCAAAAAGGTGGGTCAAATTAGCTCCAGCGATTAGTAAAATAGACACTATGAACAAAACTAAACTGCAACCAAAAATTAGGACACAAAATAAAATTGGCAGTGAGTAGAACATAATCGTAACAACACAAAATATCATAACCAAACCAAAGAAAGAGAAAAGACAAAACATAGACTACTAACAGAGTGACTACTAGCAAACAACCAAAAATATACACATGTACCCGAGGAAAAGTGAGATTATCACGAAAATAAGATCTATGATAGACTCTAAAACATTAAAGCATATACACTTTGCGTTATCTACAGGCACTTCAAGACAACAACTACTAAATCAAAATCGGCAAAAGAAACAAAATTCATACTAGATCAAAATAACGAAATCAAAATAATGGCAAGTATCAAAAATACAGCTGTTAGCGCAAATTTCTGTTAGTATCTACATATTACAGTATTACTTTGTTAGACAAAAATATATATTTCATGCGTCAATTTTCACTATTTCATTGGACTAATCCGGTCTCAGCACACTGGCCACGGCATAGCCAGCTGAACGTACCTCAACCTTCTACAGTATGAAAATCATGCACTATATCTCCACTTCTGCCTACATTTGCTACAAATTAGGGTGTCCTCTATAAGCCAAGCTACTCAAGAGTAACTCGACCGAGAGGATCCAAAACATGCAACTAACATATAGGCCACATAATCAAAATGAAATGATAAGTGACATGCCGTGTATGACAAAGAGACGTCTATTGACTTCCCCAAAGCTTATCATACCCTGTTAGCAGAGCAAAACGCTACCGATAACCATTCTACTGACAGAGTACCTTCCGTGCCTGGTTCAGTCTAATTGCTCTTTCACATCAGGCAACGAAGCAAATCGCACGCGATAACCATTCCATCGCCTTCAGTGACTACCTAGCTTGTTGACGTCATGCCATGATACTTCTAAATCTACATAGCAGCGGAGCAAACCTCATTGGGTAACCATTCTGCCGCTACATATCTTCGTCCGTACCTAATTGTCACTATAATTTTGAACTTTAGCTTAAACGCACACATAATAATTATGAATTCAGTTCGACAATAATTTATTCGTTTATATACTTCAGCTAGGGCAAAACGCTAACGTTATCCATCCAAGCTTCAGTGATTCATTTCGGGGTTATCATCAGTCACAGTTCGGGTTTTTAATTCGGCTGCTCACTGGGTCTGACCGCTATAGGTATCCATCCCGGTTCTGGTCAGCCGTGAGTCAAGTTCGATGTTATTTACTAACTAATTGTTGAAATACCTTCACCGAGTCTAACCGCTAACAGTTTCCATCTCAGTTCTAGTATATAATCTGTTAGTTAGTTAGTAGTTCATTAGTAGACATAAACAGTAACACTTATTCTGCCTCAACTAGGTCTAAACGCATCCGATTTCCATCCCGATTTCGGCAGAGTAATAATCACAATTAGGTTACACTGATCACCAATTCAAACACCGAGCATCACTAACAGTACGGCGGGTTCCATAACCGCCCGAGGCAAAACGTAGTCGATAACTATCCCGGTTAGTTATGTTGCCCGCCGACCTACTTGCCGGACAACACATATAAGCAGCAACTAGAGCAAACAACACATTGTAACCATTCCGGTTGCTTCCCATAAGCCCTGTCCGTATCTCACCTAGTCGTCGTATCAGTACTTGGGTTGTGACGGTTCGACCTTATCTCTAAAGCGCTTCTTGTACTCTCTGCTCAGGTATTTTCGGTCTTCGTTGCTCAGCCTTTTCGGGAACAAGACATCTCGCACTATCATCCAACACTTACCTAGCCAATTCGTTCCTGGGAACGTGCTAATGAAATCAAACACTGGACTATCTCGGACAATCCCTACGCTCCAGCGTTTGTCGTTTCTGTCTGCACTAACAAGCACATCTATACCTGAGTTCTGCAAGAAAGCTTTGACTTCCACTAACTGGTGTGCACGTGCCAAACAAATTGCATACATAGTTCGAAAAGCCATTGCTTTGTACCATAGTGTAGCTCTCACATTATTACTGGCTAACAGTGTAGATGCCATTGATTTCATTTGTGTATGTGACGTGGCACATGCTAACTGTTCTGCTACATCATGTAGTCCATATCCTTCTAGTGCCTTCAAGTAGTAGTAGGCCTGCTCAGCTGTGAAAAATTGCAAGTCTTTGTGCACAAATGGGACGAACGATTCCCCTAACTTTGCAATGTATTGATTAGATATCGGGTAGGCACTTTTCGCAAATGGCAAAATTTTCGGGTGTCTATGCTTTTGCTTTCTGGCATCTTTCACTTTGGTCATCAAGATTTCTTGCAGAACATCAGCATAGTGTAGCATCATCGTCGATTGTGTGACTAGAATTCCCAGTTTATCATGCGGTGGTAACTCCATCAACTCTGGAACCTGATGTAATTTTGGCAGTGTGATAGAGAGTGCCGCTACAAATGCATTGTCTGTGTTCCAACTTCGCCCCTCTAACAACATCGGATAGTATGCAAGCTGACCCTGCCTAGTGTACAATGGTGGAATATAAACTTTGACCACTTTATCGTTGGGTGGATCCACTACCGGGCGTTCAAACTTGTCTTTCAGCTTGTGTGTCTCATCGTGTTGTGTGTCAGTTACGTCAATTTCAATCCGTGCTGCAAACTTTTCGAAGATCTTTTGTTTGAGCCATTTTGCCATGTGTATGGGCATTCCCAAAACTTGTGTGACTCGATCGTCAGTTTCAGCCCATTGTTGGATTAGTTCCTCCATGTACTCGCTGATTGGGTGTATTGGGTTTACCTCTTTAATGGCATTCGATATGGCCGTTCAGCACTTTCCATCGTGAAGACGACCAACACTTAACTAACACTCGTGTGTGACTTACCTTTGCTAACCGTTTGATAACTCCGGTGGTGTGTATCCATATCGTTCCATTTTGGTCGATGTGTATTCGGTTCCTTATCACTAGGCACTATCGGTGCCTGCACTTGTAGTTGTTCAAATTCGTGTGTTGGGGCTATTTCCGCCCATAAATGGCGTACACGATTTTATTGATGGTGTACATAGACTAATGCATCGTTCTGGGCCATACTCTTCGTGTGTGATTTGATGAACTTTCAGCCAATCTGTTCCAACAAACTCTGAACCTTTCCCTAGGTTTCCAATGGGTTTTCCGTCCCTAGTTACTCTGGTATTCATTCTGACCTGTTACCACTTCTTTACTGTGTTCTTTCTCACCTATGTGTTCCGTTTGTTCTGTGTTACTTTGGTTTTGTCATGGACCTTCGAGCAATCCTGTTGTCTTCTTTGTGACCTGATTTCATCCTGTTGAACAATGAGTTACTGTTTTGTGAGTTGATGTGGATCTTTTAGTGTGTGTTTCTTCGAGTTCGTTTTTGGTGTGTTTCTGCTCCTTTAGCAAGGATAAATTCTTTTTTAGTGTTGATTAGATGTATTTTGGTTTTTTGTGTTTCATTGGTGTTGGGTGTTTCTTTTGTTTTTTGTGGATTGGTGATTGATTTGTGTTTTTTTTAGTGGGTTGGTGTTTTTTGTGTATTTGTTTTTGTTTTTTTTTTTGTGTTATGTGGTGTTGTGGTTTGTTGTTTTATTTGTTTGTTTTGATTGTGTTTTTTTTTTGATGTTTTGTGTTGTTTTTTGGTGTGTTGTGTTTTGTTGTTTTGGATTTTTTGTGTTTGTTTAGATTGAATGTTTGTTTGTTGTTTTGTGTGGTGTGGGGGGTGGGTGTGTGGGTGGGTGGGGGGTTTGTTTTTTTTTTTATTTTTTTTTTTTTAGTTTTGTTTTTTGTTTTAAATTTTTTTATTTTTTTTTTTTAATTTTTATATATTTTTTTTTTTTTTTTTTTTTTTTTTTATTTTTTTTTTTTTTTTTTTTTTTTTTTTTATTTTTTTATTTTTTTATTTTTATTTTTTTAAATTTTTTTATTTTTATTTTTAAAAAAATATTATATTATATGAATATTGTATTTTATTGAGGTGGTTAGTAATGTATTGGGTGAGTATTTTTGAATAATTAGGGATAAAATAGAAAGAATTATAAAAATAATGAAAATGGGTAAAAAAGATATTATTGATTAATAAAAAGAAGAAAAAATAAGTAGAAAAAGAAAGTTATAGTTAATAGGAATGGTTTGGAGGAGGAGTAGTGTAGAGAAAAAAAATAGGGAATGTGAAGTAGAGAAAAAGAGATTAGAATAATGAAAAGGTGAATATTAAGTTAGAAAGAGGAGAAAAAGGTGAAAGGAAGAAGATGAAAGATGAGGTTAGAAGGTATTGGAAAAGAGTTGAAAGTTAAAAGGAAAAGAGGGAAAAAGGGAGAAAGAAAAGTAAAGAAGTGGAAAGGTAGAAGAGAAGGAGAAAGGAGAAAAAAGAAAAGGAAAGGTTAGAGTTTGTTGAACAGATGGCTGAAAGTTAAAACACACATGAAAGTAGGCCCAAACGATGCATTAGTCTATGACACATAAAAAGTCTGTGGTA
The DNA here is from genome assembly GCA_030248245.1 of Trissonchulus sp. WLG1_4. Taxonomy (NCBI): domain Eukaryota; kingdom Metazoa; phylum Nematoda; class Enoplea; order Enoplida; family Ironidae; genus Trissonchulus; species Trissonchulus sp. WLG1_4. The sequence continues at coordinate 8,034 of JASANF010009645.1, forward strand.
CGCCCATTTATGGGACCGGAAATAGCCCCAACACACGAATTTGAACAACTACAAGTGCAGGCACCGACAGTGCCTAGTGATAAGGAACCAAATACACACCGACCAAAATGGAATGACATGGATACACACCCACCGGAAGTTATCAAACGGTTAGCAAAGGTAAGTCACACACGAGTGTTAGTTAAGTGTTGGTCGTCTTCACGATGGAAAGTGCTGCAACGGCCAATATCGAATGCCATTAAAGAGGTAAACCCAATACACCCAATCAGCGAGTACATGGAGGAACTAATCCAACAATGGGCTGAAACAGATGATCGAATCACACAAGTTTTGGGAATACCCATACACATGGCAAAATGGCTCAAACAAAAGATCTTCGAAAAGTTTGCAGCACGGATTGAAATTGACATAACCGACACACAACACGATGAGACACACAAGCTGAAAGATGAGTTTGAACGACCGGTGATGGATCCACCCAGTGATAAAGTGGTCAAAGTGTATGTTCCACCATTGTACACTAGGCAGGGTCAGCTTGCATACTATCCGATGTTGTTAGAGGGGCATAGTTGGAACACAGACAATGCATTTGTAGCGGCACTCTCTATCACACTGCCAAAATTACATCAGGTTCCAGAGTTGATGGAGTTACCACCGCATGATAAACTGGGAATTCTAGTCACACAATCGACGATGATGCTACACTATGCTGATGTTCTGCAAGAAATCTTGATGACCAAAGTGAAAGATGCCAGAAAGCAAAAGCATAGACACCCGAAAATTTTGCCATTTGCGAAAAGTGCCTACCCGATATCTAATCAATACATTGCAAAGTTAGGGGAATCGTTCGTCCCATTTGTGCACAAAGACTTGCAATTTTTCACAGCTGAGCAGGCCTACTACTACTTGAAGGCACTAGAAGGATATGGACTACATGATGTAGCAGAACAGTTAGCATGTGCCACGTCATATACACAAATGAAATCAATGGCATCTACACTGTTAGCCAGTAATAATGTGAGAGCTACACTATGGTACAAAGCAATGGCTTTTCGAACTATGTATGCAATTTGTTTGGCACGTGCACATCAGTTAGTGGAAGTCAAAGCTTTCTTGCAGAACTCAGGTATAGATGTGCTTGTTAGTGCAGATAGAAACGACAAACGCTGGAGCGTAGGGATTGTCCGAGATAGTCCAGTGTTTGATTTCATTAGCACGTTCCCAGGAACGAATTGGCTAGGTAAGTGTTGGATGATAGTGCGAGATGTCTTGTTTCCGAAAAGGCTGAGCAACGAAGACCGAAAATACCTGAGCAGAGAGTACAAGAAGCGCTTTAGAGATAAGGTCGAACCGTCACAACCCAAGTACTGATACGACGACTAGGTGAGATACGGACAGGGCTTATGGGAAGCAACCGGAATGGTTACAATGTGTTGTTTGCTCTAGTTGCTGCTTATATGCGTTGTCCGGCAAGTAGGTCGGCGGGCAACATAACTAACCGGGATAGTTATCGACTACGTTTTGCCTCGGGCGGTTATGGAACCCGCCGTACTGTTAGTGATGCTCGGTGTTTGAATTGGTGATCAATGTAACCTAATTGTGATTATTAGTCTGCCGAAATCGGGATGGAAATCGGATGCGTTTAGACCTAGTTGAGGCAGAATAAGTGTTACTGTTTATGTCTACTAATGAACTACTAACTAACTAACAGATTATATACTAGAACTGAGATGGAAACTGTTAGCGGTTAGACTCGGTGAAGGTATTTCAACAATTAGTTAGTAAATAACATCGAACTTGACTCACGGCTGACCAGAACCGGGATGGATACCTATAGCGGTCAGACCCAGTGAGCAGCCGAATTAAAAACCCGAACTGTGACTGATGATAACCCCGAAATGAATCACTGAAGCTTGGATGGATAACGTTAGCGTTTTGCCCTAGCTGAAGTATATAAACGAACAAATTATTGTCGAACTGAATTCATAATTATTATGTGTGCGTTTAAGCTAAAGTTCAAAATTATAGTGACAATTAGGTACGGACGAAGATATGTAGCGGCAGAATGGTTACCCAATGAGGTTTGCTCCGCTGCTATGTAGATTTAGAAGTATCATGGCATGACGTCAACAAGCTAGGTAGTCACTGAAGGCGATGGAATGGTTATCGCGTGCGATTTGCTTCGTTGCCTGATGTGAAAGAGCAATTAGACTGAACCAGGCACGGAAGGTACTCTGTCAGTAGAATGGTTATCGGTAGCGTTTTGCTCTGCTAACAGGGTATGATAAGCTTTGGGGAAGTCAATAGACGTCTCTTTGTCATACACGGCATGTCACTTATCATTTCATTTTGATTATGTGGCCTATATGTTAGTTGCATGTTTTGGATCCTCTCGGTCGAGTTACTCTTGGGTAGCTTGGCTTATAGAGGACACCCTGATTTGTAGCAAATGTAGGCAGAAGTGGAGATATAGTGCATGATTTTCATACAGTAGAAGGTTGAGGTACGTTCAGCTGGCTATGCCGTGGCCAGTGTGCTGAGACCGGATTAGTCCAATGAAATAGTGAAAATTGACGCATGAAATATATATTTTTGTCTAACAAAGTAATACTGTAATTATGTAGATACTAACAAAAATTAGCGCTAACAGCTGTGTTTTTGATACTTGCCATTATTTTGATTTTCGTTATTTCGATCTGGTATGAATTTTGTTCTTCTGTTTGATTTTGATCTAGTAGTTGTTGTCTTGAAGTGCCTGTAGATAACGCAAAGTGTATATGCTTTAATGTTTTAGAGTCTATCATAGATCTTATTTTCGTGATAATCTCACTTTTCCTCGGGTACATGTGTTTATTTTTGGTTGTTTGCTAGTAGTCACTCTGTTAGTAGTCTATGTTTTGTCTTTTCTTTTTCTTTGGTTTGGTTATGATATTTTGTGTTGTTATGATTATGTTCTACTCACTGCCAGTTTTATTTTGTGTTCTAATTTTTGGTTTGCAGTTTAGTTTTGTTTATAGTGTCCATTTTACTAATTGCCGGAGCTAATTTGACCCACATTTTTGGTTTTACTAATTTTAGTAATGTATTTTGTTGTAGTATTTTCAGGGATAACAGCGACAAAGGCCAACCAGTGGATCTCGCAAGTAAAGTTTATGGGTAACACACAGAGTTTAAAATACACACTGAAAATTATATGGGTATACATATTTTGTGCACACACTGACATCAGTAGCGGTCCCAGCGAAAAATGAAATGCCTGCCAGTGAGACGAATTTTCTCTGTATACGTATGAGAGGGCGCAGCCCAGTATAAGGGACCATATAATGCACGCACCAGTATCATACGTGGGGTACAGAAATTAACACCGAGAGGACACTCAATATGAGGCAGGCATACCATGTCGCAGAGGGCATCACACACAATCCCAAGAGGGGGGCACACCGTTATGGCTGTGCAAGCCATGCCGGTAGGCCTCACAAATGGAAACGCGTGCGAATGTATGTATGAGTCACTGGAATCAAAATTTTACTCAAAATTCTAGTAGAACGTGAGCTGGGTTATACTTAAACGACTGCTGCCTGCTACCTAAGGATAAATATGAAAATTTTACGTAAATCATTATGGTATTTAGTTCAAATTGGTTGTTTGGTGGTATTTAAAATGGAATAATTTCTGGTTATGTAAATAGTTGTTGTTGTTGTAAATAGTTTTTGTTTTGTCCAAATTATTTTGCGTCAGTCAGAAAGTTTAAATTAATAGGCTGGTCTTATATCTGAGTGACAGATGTGAAATGAAAAGTAAAATTACTTAAAGTTTAATTCAAAAATTGGAGTCAAAAAGTGAAAATTATAAGTTAATTGTTGGAATTTAATTGTATTTGTTTTGCTATAAGAGGCAGCAGTCGCAGGGCAAGGTTGTAACGTAAGAATGGTTTGATGTATATAAATTCGAAGGTTGATTTTGGAAAAATAGAAAAGTGGATAAAGCGAAAGTAACCCAGAGCTCGATCTTAGTAATTGTTGGCCTGGTCGCGGCCTAAATTATAGTACTAATCAGTTAAGCTGTTGGGTCAATTTTGGTAGATTATAATAGTTTTACTTTTACTCATAACTTACCTTAATACATAACTAAAAATTTTGGCATTTATTTTAGTAGAATAAATACGTTACAGCGTTCAAATTGGGAAAAATATATAGCCAAAAGAGTGTAGCCAAAATGTGCCTAATAGTTGTAACCTCTATTGTTTTCAGAAGTAGTTTAGGGGATTTTGACCGCTCGGTCCCTGCCTAACCGCTACAATGAGTCAAAGCACATGATGACTTTTTGCCTAAGACTGTAATTTTCGCCGCCAAATTTTGATACCAAACTATTGTTTTGTAATGCGTAAAGGCCAAATGCGCTAGAATTACGCCATAAAGCGCAAACTTTTTGTAAAAACTGTTCCACCGGCTGCCTTAGAGACTCGAGAATTGTCGATATACGCATCAATGCCGAACGTAACCGGGTGTATTTTACGTGCGCGATGTGGACTTTGTTTGTTGCGTTGGGACTTTACCGGTTGTGGTACTACATCTCTACGACGTTAACGGCGAGGCCTATTGAACTGCGAGCGCGCTAAAATTTGCTTATTTTCTGACTCTTTGTGGCGGCGTATAGCAGACGTTATAACGGCAATAATATCCAGTATGAATCCAATACGAGTGGAGGATCGAGGCCAGCTGACCCCCGACGCAGAGAGTTTTAGTAGACTGCTAGGATGTAATTGTGCTTGTTATACTGTAACCTAATGTGTTTATGTGCCCATTGGGGGCCGCGACCGAGGCAAGTATTGCCACACCAAAAACCTTATTATCCGAGGCGTGTGAATGCTTGTGATGTGTGAATGTTTGCTCTTTTGCTTCCGCCGCAGCGGAATCTACTAGTTTTGTAGTCAGAGTAGTACTAGTTATTATGGTAGTATGCATTGTCCAGCTCATATACTATCGAGGGAGCTAGTTTCAGAAATAGCTAGTGAGTGACGTACGCGACGGGTAGCTGGTACTACCCCGAACTTCGCACTTGTCGACATGTCTTTGACATAAGGCGTACGTGACTGAAAGCAAGTGCGAACTCACTAGAGCACGGTTTAGTGATTGCATAGTAGCCAAGTGAAGTAGTAGAATGTAAGACAAGGATGCAAAAGGGGATCCCCAAAGTTAGTACGTATGGTTTCAGACGTGTCGACACGCAAACTAACACAGTATGTATGTATTAACACCCGGTTGGATGGCCACCGACCGGACTAAGTATGAGTGTATTTTGCATCGGTATAATAGGTTTTGGGATGTTTACACACTGTTTCACACACATTTAGGGTATGTTATTAGCACTCTGGACTTTTGAATCCAGCAATCCGGTTCGATCTGCTAAGACCTCCAGGATTGGGGGGCACTAAATTACACATAGTTACACCTAAATTTGCCGTAATAGTCTTGTTGTTTATTGTTGTAGTTTAAATTATGTTTGCTTAAAATTCTCTTGCTGTTATTTTTCTGTTTGTTATAATAGTTTCAAAATATGCTTTGTTTGGATCTAGTTTATTATGTCTGCTCAAAATTATTTGTTTGTGTTCGATGTTATAACAGTTTGTGCCTTATTTCTGCCATTGTGTAAATCGCAATTTTTGATCTCTTTTATGTTTCATAGCTTTATAAATTTTTGTTTGAGAAAACGCCTAGGTCAAAAGGGTAGGACCCGTTTTAGGTGTGCTGGGCACTCCAGAGTCGTCGTACCCGCACAGGGGGGCACCTGTTGCAAATGCAGGGCCCTACCCTCCTTGACCTAGCCGTTTTGGCATTCCTTTTGGCATTGAGTTCTATTCACGTTTAGTTGTCATAGTAACCAGCGCGCAATTAAGCCTAAATCACACGTATTTTAGTGATAGTTTAAGAACCTAAATTTAGTCTAAAAAGTAGTTTTATTATGTTCTAATTATGTTTTGAGTTATAATCTAAAAGGGAAAACCTATTCTGAGCCTAAAATACAAAGATTGGAGTAGTATTAAAAAGAGTGCAATGCAAGCTAGTTAGTTGGCTTGAGGGGAAATGAGAGTCGGTCGGGGTTCAATCTCGGGGGGAAAAGTTATAGTTTTCACATGGAAAAATAGTTAGCGACCTGCGCTCCTGAGTTAGGGAGTACCGTAACCTTATTGTATTTCAATTGTTCCTTAATAGTCTGTTATTGTCCTATTGCGAAATTGGTTCCACTGTATAAATTTGCATTTGAGGCTCGTCAGTAAAGCCTTATTTTTAGCTCTGCGTTCGCGTGTACTGGTTTAATATTTAGTCTTGTGTTCGTGTTATTAGGGCCCGTAGGGGTAATAGTTAGAGTGCTCCCGAACCTGAGTGCTGAGCAAATTCTAGACTTGTAGTTTCGACGCCCTAGCGTCAAGTTGTTATCACTGCGTGCTTCCGGCACAGATAGGCACCGGTCACGGATATTGAGATAGCCCGCCAGCTCACGCGGATGACATAAGACCGGGGGCCGCAGTATAACAACAGTCGCAATTGTCGATGATGGGTCTGAGCACGCAATTCATGTAGCACACTTCCGAGGCGTAGTCTTCTTCGGAGGGGGCCAGGTGGTGGCAACTGAAACGAGGGGGGTCGTTCATAAATTCCATTTTCGTGGCTTTCAGTTGCAGAAGAGCGTGAACCCCGGGTGGCACGAAAATGGCGTCTGTCCCGTGGCCCTGAAAAAATTGAAAAGTTTTTTAAAACTCATTGAAAAAAAATTAAATTTGGTAAATGAAACAGTAAATCACGTTTCTTTTATTTTGAGATTTCTATCTTACGCAATATTAGAGTTCTTCGCGGGCCGGTGGGCCGGTGGGCCGCAATTGCTGTGACATGGCCCGGCCCGCGGCCCGGCCCGCGAAATTGCGGGCCTGTAATTTCCACCGGCCCGCGGGCCGGTGGCGGGCCGGGCTGCGGGCCGGTGGCGGGCTGGGCTGCAGGCCGGCGGCAGGCCGGGCTGCACGTGCACTGATATTGATTTTTGTCACGCCGCTCAGGCTGCTTGCTATAGTGTACGTCTTGTGAAATGTTACACCAAATGCGCGCACACGATTAGGTATATGCAAATTAGTGTTAGCCGTCGTCTCCATGTGCGTCTGTTGCAGTCTAAGGCTCGATTCATACTTATGCAGCCGTGTTCAGCCGACAGATTTAAAACCACGTCACTTTACGAAAAAACCACGCCCGCGCCCGGCCCGCAGCTGGGCCCGCGGCCCGGCCCGCAGCTCGGCACGCGGCCCCGCCGGTAGCTCGGCCCGCGGCCCGGCCCACCACCGGCCCGCGAGTGATAGGTCTGGCCCGGCCCGGGCCCGGCCCGCGAAATGTTGGTAGTGAAAGAAGTCTACAATATATACCTAAAAGTTTTTCAGCCCTAGTTATAATCCAGCTAAAATTAGAATAATTGGACATAGTATAAAAATGAAAAACGTGAAAAACATATAATTGGAAAAACAGGACAAAAACATAATAAAAAAACGAAAAACGTAAAAAAAACGTATAATTAAAAAACGATGGACAAAGATTCGATCCGGCGCCATACCTTCCCGTGTTCAGTGAGCTTCACCATTATACCATCGTTCATCATCATATTATCGGACAAAATGAATCGATCCAATGGTAGCTCTATGATTAAACTCACGCCGCTACCGTAACCTAAAACAAATCAACAATAAACAACCATAAACAAAAAAGGTTAGTTCAGCAAGTTCGGGTGATTTGCGTTTCTGAGAGAGTATCATAATTCCGTTGTGGCGCCTGTGGCTCAAATTTATAAGTTTTACAATTGTAACAATTCTAAGAGCAAAATCAGGTGATTGGTATTGATTTCCTATAATAAATTCGTAACGAATCACTTGATTTTGCACTATCAATTGTTAAAATTGTAAGACCTGCTAAAATGAACAACAGGGTCCTGGAGCCTGCTGAGTTCTACAAGTCTTAAGGCCTATTCACACGAGGGCGCATGAGGGGGCGCATGAGCGGGCGCACGAGTGGGCGCATTCTATTTTCACACTGCCTGCTGCATTATTTCACACAATGCAGTATGCAAATGTGCGCGTGCGCCCGCTCATGCGCCCGCTCATGCGCCATGGAGCAAAATGCGCCCTCGTGTGAATAGGTCTTTACAATTGTAAAAAATGTAAGCCGTGGTGATTTCTTACAAATTCGTCCTATAAATTCATTACGAATAATTCGGTTTTTCATTTTAAGTTGTTACAATTGTAAGACTTGGAAGCTGAGCAACGGTTATATCAAGTTGATATTTAGCAGAGGATTTAGACTGAAATTTCAAGATAGGGTGGTGGCGAAAAAAATTCAGTATTTTTGATTGAAAACTCAACCAAATTCACTTTAACAACATCGAATTGTTTGCCGAAACATAAAAACAACAAAAGTGGAGTGGTGTAGTGGTTTGCATTATTGTCGTCGGCGCGAGCGGCCTAGGTTCAATTTCTAACGCCTCCATTTTTTTATTTCCTTCAAAATCGGGGCATCTTGCATTCAACGGTAAAATGCGCCACCTAATCACTTAATTTCTTGGCATTTGCTCCCTACAGTTGCTGAATATAGGACATCATGACTCCGTCTTTATGACTACATATTTGTCTGGTTGCATTGTGTCTATTCATACTTACAGCCGCATGTCCGTTCAGCCGCAAAATTACGAAATAATCACGCCGCCAAGGGTGTATTTAATGAAAATGTGACGTGATTATTTCGTAAGTTTGCCGGATGAATGGACATACGACTGAAAGAATAAATAGACTTTTAAGACTTAAAACTGATATGGCGAACTTCGGGACACCAAATACGGTGGTCGCACGTGACAAGAAGAGTGGTATATAAGCACAAGAATTAACAAATCTAACAACAGCGATAATAAGTAAAACTACTTAAGGTGGTAGTTACGTTTTCGACAGTTTTTATAACGTGCTATAACTTTTGATTGACTCAATGAATTTAATAGCTGTCTTTTTCACGTTAAAGAACTTGACTGAAACTGCACTTATGGACATTATCTAGCTTAAATCTGTAACAAGCTAGTCAGCAGACGCTGCCAAAGTAGTAAAATTTCGTAATTTTTTGCATTTTTCTTGTTTTGCTTGTAAAATTGACAGTGTAACTCCAACTATTTTCATTCTTTACACCAACATAGCCAATAACAGGGTGAATTTTAATGCTAAGTTTGGTGCATTTATGTGTTGCAGAAAAGAAGTTACGGACCTTTAATTTTGAATTTTTTCAAATTTTGAAAAATATACGATTTTTAAAATCTAATTTTTTCACGAAATAGGCTAAATTAATACGAATAAAAAAATTGACACATCAGAAATTGTCTAAAAAACATGCAAAATAACGCATGAAAAGATCGCAACATCGAGACTTGAGATTTAGTCCACGGAAGTATATTTTTACAGATTTCTGTGAATGAAATTGATGTAACACAAAATTTAAGCAAACAAAATTTTTGAAATTTTAGTATAAAGTAGACACACATGTGTGCCAATTTATCCCAAATTTTGAACAAAATCCTTCTGGTGGTTGTCAAGTTTTGCGGACTTTTGTATAATGTGCTTTAGTTCAAAAAGAAATGTTACATAAATGTGACGTAATCTCAAAAAGCGAAAAGCGGAAGGATAAGTTTTGCCATCTAAATTGAAGGTTTTTGACATGCCCGTGTGTCATTTTTTTCTTTTTTCAATAAACGGCCGTTTTGACTAGCTACTACTTTGGCTTAGCTAAACATAAAATTTACGAAAAATTATCGTAACTGGCTGAAAAATATTTTCTGTGAAAATTAAAAATGATTGTTTCAAGCTATTTTAGCAAGCATTTATCTCATAATAAATTATAGTTTCTTAGATTAATATGCGTACTATAAATTATTGATTGAAAATTAATCGTAAGCTGTCAAGTGTTACTCCTGCAAAACTGTCGAAAACGTTACTACCACCTTAATTGGATGAAAACATCTTGCGAATAATTATATGTTAATATTATCAATTATTTGATGATACATATTTCAACGCATTTATTAGTTACTTAAATTAAATCATAAATTTAGTTTTTGAAATGTGACTGGAAGTCAGTTTGTCACACAACATTTACAGGTACGACAAAAGTAAAGGCCAATACCCAAAATGGATTGAACAGATTCAAATAAAAGTTATTTGCCTAATAATTACTATCAACGTAGCCTTCAGATAGCCTTACAAAATTTTTTGTACAAGTGGGAGGTGTTACAAAGAATTTCTGTGTCCAATTTTATATGAATTCACAGCCAGTGTCATGAGTTATGGTCAAAACAAAGCTTAATTTAATCCATTTAATCCATTTTAGGAACTGGCCCAAAGTCTTAATCAAGTGAAACGTGTCACCTGAGTTAGTCTGTTTAACTCCTTTAATCCGAAAACACAGCCCCATGCTGTTGGGCACATTCTCTGAGTGTTTACAGCAGCCCATCCGGTTGTAGTTCTGATAGCAGGCTTTCACGATATCACCGCACTTGAGACTGGCTTCAAATAGAAACTCGTTGAAATCGATCCCTCGTCGCGCTAGAAAATCGTCGATTTCCGCTTCGGCTGAAATAAAAGTTAGGCGAAATTATTACAAGGAAGGAAAAATGGGCGGCTCCTTGGATAGAATAGATTACTGTCTGTCTAAAGCGGAAAAATATTTTGGCTGAGCTTGTAAAAGCATTGGTACAAGACTTTTTAACAAGAATATGCAATTCGTGTGAGCTCGTTAAAGTAGGTGGACTAGGTATATCTGTTGAGAATAGGAATATGATCTTCGTAGGGCAGACACTGTTTTCCACTGACACTGGATATTATTTATTTATATTTTATTGTATATTGAAACGCCAAAAATACAATGCCCTTTTGTGTGTTTTTCCACATTATCATTATCTAAACATTATCTGCTGTGACTGGTTAATTTGCATATTGAACTAGTGTGCAATGTGAGTTAGTGGTGCAGACATACTATAAATTGCAACATTGTCTCAACCATTGCTTAGCGATCTCATTATCTGTCAGTAAACAAGCAGAAGTTGTATGCAACAAGCCCAATCTGCGGCAAAACCTTCAGTAAGTATCAAGCAAAAAGTTTTAAGTAAACTGACCAGAGGTCAGCTAAAGCCTGTTGTGCAGCGATATTTACCTTTCCAACGATGCATTGCACCAAATCGGATTAATTGACTATAAGCTAAATCGATTTAGCACAGGAAAACTGAGGTGTAGCTCCGATTCAGCTGAGATTCTACTCAATCTATTCAACTGGAGCTTATCTCCAACTCAGACTTAAGTATCCGACTTGGTGTGGATTGTTATCCACTAAATTTAAGAAAACAGTGGATAGCCAACAAAGCATCTGAAACACGGACTTCATTATTTATGATTTATATAGGGTGGCTTGTCAGCTAATTTACATACTAGTTGCATAATACTCCAACAATATTTACATTATGCCAGCCAAAGTTTGTCATTACGCAGTTTGGTTCGGCATGCAATCACAGTAGGCACATACGAAGAATGTATACTGGCCTATGTAGTATGTTCATCTGTAAAGGAAATGTATTACGGCTATGTAATTGGATTACCTATGTCATTATTAAATTATGTGGCACAACAGGAAAAAGGTGTTCTCACTAAGCACTATAAGCGCTAAAGCACATTGTAAATAGGTAAACCATTTCAAAAATCTGCTGCGCAGCAAAATCTTAGGTAAACGGTGTAGCTTATAATATGACAGTGAGTGACATGGCTACTAAAACGTAACGCCAATCTTACGGTAAACCCCACGAAATCAAGACACCACCAATTTTGTGCTGGTGGTATGCTAAACGAGAGGAGGTACCCCCCGCCTGAAAGCAAGACACTTCCCTGATATGAATGGGCTCCTCCCTATAATTAAGTACATCTCTGATTTGAAGGAGGGGATACACCCTCGCCTGAAATCAAGGAGTAAACTTGGGTATTTCGGCCGGAGCATCGTTCTGGCCAAGTAGCTAGAATAGGGAAGAGCTTCATACTTTCGCCTATTATGTAGTGTTGGTGCAGTCCATCGTGAGCAGCAAACGGAAGCAGTATGGCCGGCCGGCCAAAAATTTAAGCCGGTCACAAACACTAAAAAGTTAAGTTTTAGTTAAAATTGCAAAAAGTGCATTTTAACGCATTTCAAAAAAATCGAAAATGTCCTGCCAGAAAATATTTTCCTCTCGGTAAATACCGTGAGATGATGATATCTAGCAATTTTTTTACAGCGCAACTGGCAACGGTACTGTAAATCTATTTTTGACGAACAAAAAAAAATGACGACAGGAGTTTAAAAATGAGGCCTGAATGAGGATATCCAATTCTCAAAAAAATCCCTGGAATTTCGGCACGGCAGCCATGCCATACTATTGAGTTACTGCGTTCTCCTTATGTATGTGTATAATGTAAATACTTAATATAATTTGAGATTGTACCTCATATGTTTTCGGCTGCACGTAGTTTGTAAAAAAATGGAAACCAAAAGTGACTGAACCCGTCTGTCCTCAAGATCACGTCAATACAACATTTTTCTAACATAATGAAACAAAATATCTGAAGGGTATTGATTGCCGGTATCAACAGTGACAACAGAAATTTGCTGCCGTCATCTACTATGCAGACACCCACACAAACATACACACACAAGCAGTTACACATATTGTAAATACAGAGCGCACGTGCCAGCTACTATTGATCAGTGCAACACACACACATGCAGACAATATATTTTGATGCAAACGAATTTGCATATTTCCACTAAATTAGTAATGCACACTGCCAATGCATGTAACGTGCCCAGGTATTAAGAAAACAGTCTGGTTATCAAGAGCACGTATTGTGTGCTTTGATACCCAGACCCATTCTAAATGAGCTGCTGCGCTGTGGCGCAGCAGCAAAAAGGTCGTATTCTTGCTTTAATGTGTTCTATTAAATGTTTAAATCAGTTGGATCTAAATCAGCTGTAAATAAATTTACAATGTTTCGTGATTCATCACGTAATCCGTTTAATTCAAAACCCTTTAATTTCTTAAGACTCAAATAATCAGTTAAATCCGCTTAATTCCGTTAGGTAATCCCTTACATTTGTTCATCATTTTGGCGGCAGTTTTCATGGATTTGCTATAGTTCACAAACGAATACAGCGGACTGACAATAAAATACGCCCATTCAGTGTATTTGGCCAGTTCCATTGCGGTTACTCTCGAAAAATTATGTTTCTCAAAAAATTGTCTATCGAATCGATTGAACGGGCAAACCGTAACATCGGGTAAATATAGTTCTTTTGCACCCTCGACAAAAAACGAAGTCGCCACTGGTTGTTCCATGAAATGGGTGACAATATTGTAGCAACCATAAAGGGACAGCATGTTTGATCCGATTAACACGATTACGAGGATTATCTTTTCGCCGACATTTCGCGCTCGTACGATTTCGCTGAGACCGTGAATTGTGGATGTTTCCATGAAATCGCGAAAACGATCACCCATTTTTTCGCGACTTTTTAGGAAATAAAGTATAGCAGTTAGTTTTTATTAATATATTACCTAATATACGTGTCTAATGTGATCATGGTAACCTTTTACAAAGGAATTTTTAATAAAATATGGTGATAGTTAATCATTTCCGGCGAGGTCAAAATAAAGTTAAGCGTAACATTGAATCAACTTTATATAGATTCTACAAAACAACAACAAAGCTATAAGAACGATAGAAGGGCTATAATAATCAAAAGTGCAACTTAAAAACGAAATAAAAATCGGACATAAAGCTTTGTATAATGCCTTAGACCTAATTATTTCTTATCGGGCAACCAAAAGTTTAGGTTAGTACAAACCAAGATTGTACTCATTAAACGCTAGCTCTGCATTTAGAAGAGTATATAATGCTAGTACTCCTTAGAAGGATAAAATATACTCATGATAAAAAAGGATCAAAATTTAAAAAGGTTTCAAATGTATGCAGATAGAAAAAGAAAGTTCCACGACAGAAGTAAGAAAACCGAAATTAAATTAAGATATTTTGTAAGTATTTTTTTGTATGTTTAATCATTTATAAACGAAGACAAATATGAAGAACCGCTATTTTTCAATTAAAAAAACTATAAAATTGATTGTGTGTAAATCAAGCAATTTGTCATAGAAAATCTGGTAGAGTTGCCCAAAAACGGTAACTTGCCGTTAAACATTATCTCAATGATCTCATAAAAGTGACTTTTCGCCCAGATTTGGTTTATTTACTCAAAACAACTTATCTTTGATTTTCATACAGTAGATTAACTGAGCAAGATTAACTTAATTCGGATTAAGTTACGATGGACTGCACCAAATCGGTACATAGTTAGCTCAGGCTTAAATTCCTTATAGCGATGGAAGTCCGCTGCACCCATCAAGATTACCGCATCTTGTTAACTATTTTCATTTTACAAAAGAGACATAATTTTCAAGATGCAAATAAAAAATGGAAAGTAAAACAATTAAATGGTTACATTTTGAAAAAAAAAACTGCTGCAGATAATAATTATCATTTGTTCACAAATTCGGATCAACGGGATTAGATTAACTGACTTAACTACAATATCTCGACATAGAATTTCAGCATCTTTAAAAAAAAACTTGCACGTTTATACAAAAACCCAGAGGATCAACTGTGTCTAATTTGAGAAAGGTCTCATACTTTTGTGTTGAGTCATTCCAGTTAATTCTGTTAATCTAATCCAGTTTATCCGATTTTGTGAACAGGCCCTTCAGCTGAAATCTACCCAACTTGTCACCCAGGCAAAGTTTTAAGCAGATTAGGTTTAATCCATCCTAGGTTCGAGTCACTGCAAATTTCGAATCAGAATAGGGTCCCCAGACATCTGAAGTGAAATTAGTACAAGTCAGGTTGAATTTCAAGTTCTAGACGTAATTAGATTTTATGAGGTCCAACGGCTTATCGCTTAGTTAAAATTGAGTCTCATGGGAACGCACCGGCTTAGAAAATGTAATTGCAAAAGAAAACTGTGAAAGCTTGAAGCAAAAATTGACCGTTTTCGTTTGTACATATGTACCAAAAAACCTATGGGTGGAATTCACAATGGTGGTTTTACTAAACCATGGTTTTACGTACATTTTCATATGATTTGCACATAATTTCATTACAAAATATCGCCTGATTCGTTACGAATTTCGTACATTTTCTTAATTCTTAAACCATGGTTTTAGCGCAGTTGAAATTAGAAACCTGCAGCACAGCAGGTCTCTGCTTTGCTGAAATTTCAGCTAAGTTAAGGGGGCGCTCCGGGAATCGGGAATTACCTCAAAAGTCATCAAAAAGTTGATAAAACTAAAATATTACCATATAAGTATTTAGTATGGTAAGAAATAACCTTTGTGTAAAAAATTTAAATCACGTGATAATGTCACGTAACTGCCAGAGCACTGCGCGTAGGTGAAATTGAAATAGCGTGTTTGTCTTAAAATCATGATTCATATATAAAAATGTAGCCCTTGCGCTCCTTTAGTTAAACATTATTTTTGTTTTTGATTGTTTCGTGCGAATTTGTTAAAATTGCAATTTTTGTATTTTCGAGGTTGATTTCTGAGCACTAAAAGCAGTGGTATCATGGTCTACAACAAGGGTGTACCCAGGGGGGGGAATGGGGGGAATTCCCCCCCCCCCGAAATTTTTTCCGACTGAAATTTTACACAAGGGTCCCCCCTCTGGTTTTTATGGTCTGGCCGGAAAAATTTTCTGATACGTCTCCAATTGACTAAATTTGGCCTAAAAATCAAAAAATTTCCCAAATTTTTGTCTGGGGGCTGCCGCCCCCAGACCCCTGCCACTCTATGGCTTACTATTCCTTGTTATTGTTTTTCATCAAAGCCTATGCATGTATACACGAGTACATTGTGCTGCATGTGCATGTCTACACGAGTATATTATGCCATATTTACTTGTGGAATACACTGTTTGAATGGACGCTTTCATCTTTTGTTTTAAATTTTGTCGGAAAAAATTGCTGATACGTCTCCAGTTGACCAAATTCGGTCTAAAAATTGGAAAAATCGCCAATTTTTTTCTGGGGGCTGCCGCCCCCAGACCCCTGCAAACTTGTGTCCTTTGGTTTTCATGGTCCGGCCGGAAAAAATTTCTGATACGTCTCGAATTCACTAAATTTTGCCGAAAAATCAAAAATCTTCCCAATTTTTTTTCTGGGGGCTGCCGCCCCCAGACCCCTGCAACCTTGAGGGTTGCGTTTTAAGGCGTTTTATGAGTGTTAAAATTGCTAAAAAGTGCATTTTAACCCATTGCAAAAAATCGAAAAGTCATTCCCCCCCCCGAAATTTTTTTCTGGGTACGCCACTGGTCTACAACATTATTTTAAAAAAATACAAAATGTTCAACTGCGCACAATAATAGGCTATCTTCATGCCAAATTTGAGCCAAATCGGTTGAAGCAGCAAAAAGATATCGAATGCCGAAAATTACCGTGAGCACTGCTCAGTATATTTTTTTGAGCCAGCAACTTTGCGTAGCGTTATCCGATTGCGCTGAAACTTTGCAGAATTTTGGAGACCCAAGACCCTAGTAAAAAACAGTTTAGGTAGCTAAGCAATGTTAAACAGTTTTTTAGATAATGTTAAAAATGTACCAAATACACAGTTTTTGGTAAAAGCCGCTTTGCGGGCAAAAATGGACCTAAAAATTAATCTTGCCGTTTCAAACATGTTTCAACTGCTATTTTGTGTCTAATGATGTGCATTGATGAATTTTTAATATTTTTTTGCTTAATGTTCACCCATTTGGCAGTTTGCCAGTAAAAACTATAAAATTTGGCAATTTTCCAAATATCTTGATATTGGTATCAAATGAAAGCCCACATCATTCTTGAGTAACTTTGCTTCTTGACACAGGTCAGAATTCGTTAGCTAAAAAAAGTTAAGGCCCAAAACCTTGATTCCCAAAGCGCCCCCTTAAGGGGGTAGTGTCGCGAAAGCAGTCGATTTTGCGTAACTGTAAAACATTTTTAAAAAAAGATAAGACATCGTTCTTTATATATTTTGAAAATATATGTTGAGGCAAGTATTTTCGCCAAGTTTCATCAAAATTGATGCAGTATACTGTTTGCAGTGAGGTCGCAAATTCGGAAAAATGTCGTTTTAAAAACCCATTCACATTCGATTTTTTCGTCACAATTATCAACTTATTTGCTTAGTTTGTTTACATAGACTAAAAGGACATACGTTGTAGTTTATGCACACAAAATTTAGTGCAAATTGCTTGAGTGGTTGCGGAGTAATACCTGTTTGAACTGTGAAACTGTGCGTAAACAGTGTAGTACTCACACCAATAATGATAAATTGTGAAAAATTTAGACTCTTATTTTAAAATCAAAAGAAAAACGAACCTTCATTTTTTATTTTTCTTATTTGTGGCAAAAAACCGTGCGTCGACACTTGTGTGCTTCACAAGCTGGCCAATCTGATATCTGGCTGAATTAGTTGAATTATCATGTCCTTATTGTGTAATGTCTGGCTTACAATCGGTGATTGGTTCAAGATATTGGTAGATATTGGTAGTCTACTGTCTGGCAGTACTTATTTAACACAGTATAGCATTGGACTAGTTTCTCAGTGAACGTACAAGTTTAAAGCAAAAAGATCTCTTTTTGCAACCTATGAGCAAAACTGCTTTCGCGACACTACCACCTTAAAACCATGATTCAAGAAAATCTACGAAATTCGTAACGAATCACGCTATATTTCGTAATGAAATTATGTGCAAGTCATATGAAAACGTACGAAAAACCATGGTTTAGTAAAATCACCTTTGTGAAATCCACCCATAAGTTTTGCGGATCTCTCTGTTATCCCCCTAAGTCAAGTGTCAAGGGCAAAAGTGTCCCCCCTGTCCCCATGAACACCTTTGCCTGGTCCAATCTGTTGGAGACACTTTTGTTTAGCCAGAAACTATATAACGGAACTGAAAGTCGGACTACTAAACATCGGAGCTTGTGCTTTCCAAATTGAGTTCAGAAATGCACATTTTTGAAAATTTCGAAGTTTCAAATTTCCAACTATAAGTTTCTCAAATGAAACCTGAAGGAAAAAGGCTAAATGGTTAAAAAAGGCCAATTGGTTAAAAATTCATTTGTTAATTATATAAGAATTTTCAAAAAGTGAGTAACTTTCAAATTCCGAACTGGGGAAATGATGCAAATTTGTTATGGAAACGTCAAAAGTAACTGCTTCTACAAAAAATATAAAAAATAATGGCTTACAAGTAAGAAGCCATTGAAAGCTCAGACCAGCTAAAAATTTAATTAAAAAGCTTCATTCAAAAAAATTTCAAACCGTTTTCAAAATGGTGAATTATATTGAAAGTATAAATTGACCACACTTACCATTTAGCTAATTACAAAATTGATTATATCAAGATTATACTTAATTACTTACTAATACCTTCAATCCAACTAAAAAATAGCTTAAAAACTAATATCAAAGGTAGATAAATAAAAATAGAAAATATATCATCACGAAAGTTCTTATTGCACCTACATTTACGCCCAAAAATTTCGAGTTTAGGAAGAACTCAAGAATGCTTGCGGAATAGCGAAGTAACCAAAGGTAGACAAAATCTGCAGCGTTTATACTATGTACAATGTTCAATTTGATCCTAATCTACATAGGCTAGTAGCATGTATAGCTGTAAAATAGTCTAATAACTTTCTAAAAAATATTTTTTAAATATATTTGTTTATATTTCATATTTTTTACGCTTGCATCTTTATGATTTAGTTTGCGTAACAGCAAGACTAAAAAAGCGTAACGATGCTGCCATAGGCTGTGATTAAATAAAAGTGACGCTGCAAAATTTTTATTGGATAGCTGGAGAAAACCTTATTGCTAATCCCGAGATAAAGTTAAGTAAAGTTAAATAAAAACCTCAAGAAGATGGCGTAGCGAAGGTATCCACGTCACCCTCAGGGGATTCGGCAACCCCCCCCCCAAACTCAGACAGGAGGCACCCCCCTTCAGTCACTCATACCCCCCCCCCCCCTGATGGCCAGCAAGTGCACCAAAAATGAGTAAGAAATCGAAAAATTGCTAAGATTTCCCGGCTGCGGTAAAAAATGCCACGATAAAATCTAGACTATCAAAAGACTGCTCAATTTTTGTGCTGTGCCAAAAACAGAAGAAAAACAAAACCAGGTACCAACCCCCTTCCCGCCCAGGGTTACGCATCCCACGTCGCTGCTTGCTCCCGTACAACAACATATTTGAAACTCAATGGAACTTTTACAGGCACAGTCAAATGTCACTGCTGATCTATGGCACAAGGATAGGTAGGGAGTTAGATAATTAAATAAATTGTTAGGTTTTGCATCGTACATATATAAGTTATGCATATATTATTATGCGACTAAATAAGTTATACATTATTACGCGACTTTTAATTAACGTTAGTCAATTTTAGTGACTAAAAACTCATGCACTACAAGTTTTATAAAAAGTAAATAAAAAGTGTAGCAAAAGTTATATAGACAGGAAAAAACAACGATAGATAACGAAATATATGAAAGATACTTATATTGAAGTCCAAATGAAAACAACGTATACTTATTATCACATAAGATCGAAAAAATGAAATTTATTACAGCAAGATGTCTTCACAAGAACCTTTAGCCTAAAAAGTTTAGCATCCAAAGTTGAGTAAGACCACGTTCTTCTCCTTGAAATTCAATTTTAAACCACTCAGACAGAAAAAATTTGGTGGAAATTAGACCCAAAAACACTACAAACGTTCAGTTATTACCAGAAAAGGGCCTAGGCAAAATTTTGTGGACTGTTACCGTTAAGCTATTGTGCTAGATATCTTAAGCTTCGCGTTTTGTTGTAAAGATTTATGTTCCCCATTTACACCCGGAACCATGCTATAAAGCAGCATTTTTTCCACTTACTTAAACTTGAAGCCAGTAATAGCATTTATATTTTTTTAAAAATAGTCTGACGTTACTGAGAACTTAAATTGGGCATATAGTAGCCTATTATCAAATTTTTCAAAAATCATTTTTCATCGAAATAGGATAAAAAAAACATTAATTCTATTTTAAAGTGTTGAACTAAAGTTGTTTCCCTCCAGCCTAATAATTAGCCTCACTCATTGAAAATTTATTAATTCAAAAGCTCAATATTTAAACTTGAAATAGACAGCTTTAAAGTGTTTTCCGGCACTGGTAACGGTAAGGTGAGGTATTTTGGTAAATACAAATTTTACAGAAGTAATGTCAAAGTCACCCGAAAGGTTGCTCACTTAATATGCATCTAATTGGCATAAATCATCGTTGCACAAAATGTTGTAGCTTGTTTTTGGTCAGTTATTAGTTAATTTTACTTAAAAATCTCAGCTTGATATTTGTTGAAGATTTTGCTGCAGGTTAAGATTGTTAATTCGAGTTCGCGAAACGAGAATAGATTGCTCACAATATACAAATTAGAATTCATTATATTCACCACTATAAATGCTTAAAAGGATGTCAAATATTATTCTCAAATTTCAAAAAAAAATATTAGCACCTAAAGTCAGAAATAAAGTCTTTGGCAAGCCAACCAAAGCTAAATGTTTTTGTTCAAAACCAAATAGGAAAAAGTGTTTTGGCGCGTAAGAATTCCATTTTCGATCCACCACCAGTGCTTCAGCTTGGGCTTGAATGAGGATTAAATAGGTGCTACATTTGCTTAACCTTGACCATAACCCAGCGTTTGACTGAATTCACACAAACGAACTTTGATAAAAAAACGCACCAAAAGTGCCGAAACTTTTTGTAGTACTGAGTGACCTATTTTGAACCAGATAGGCATATGTTTCTCAAGGCAGACAAATTCAGACAGTCAAGTTAAAATGTCTGTGAACTTATGAACTCAGAAAGTTATAAATTTGAATCGCTGAAAGTGTGAGATTAAATTTTTAGTCCAAAATGGCAAAAAAGGTTATCCTCAAAAATAATTCAGCAGGCACTTCATAAAGCTGACATTCCATGTTAATTACATATATAATTATATAC
>JASANF010009646.1:0-26333 GCA_030248245.1 Trissonchulus sp. WLG1_4
TCGGGATTGTCTGATAGTGAAGAAAAAAGTTCTTCCATTACATCTGCGGGCAATATGAGCATGATGTCGGTGGAAAGTACAGGATATAAATCAAGTAGGTTATAGAAATTGATACGGGGAACAGGGTCTCAGTGTAAAGGACTTGTGATTTTAGCGGGGGGGGGGGGGGGTTATGCTGATGTTTGTGGATCTGGAAATCCCAAAACGCGAATCACAAGTCTGAAACGGGGTGTTGCTTGTAAAGGAATCTGAAAATCAAGTAAAGGGGGAGCTTGCCCTACGCCCTACTCCCCTCAGCCAGGAATCCATATGTACACCTATGTGTGTGCTTATGTCTATGCAGCAATATTTTTTGCAGCTTTTGAGCAGTTTTTGCAATATTTCCACAGCTTTTGAGCAGTCTCACGTCATGATGTAGTGAGTAGTGGTCAACACACATGTGCAGCTGAGGAAGTCTGGGGGAGGGGTGCGGAGCAACTTTTTCGGCCGTTTTTGCTCCTTGAGCCACCAATAATTTATTTTTGCTCCGTGAGCCACCTATTTTTGCTTCGTGAACTACTTTCAAAATATTCTGGGGGGAGCAATTCCCCCCCCCCCACGCCCATGTATGGTGATTGGTGGTCAGTGTTGAGTTCTGTTGCGTCTGTCGTTTCTGAGTCTACTGTGTTACTCTAGTTCTGGTGTTCAGAAATAGGTGAGTAGGCGGTATGCTACATATGGAGGGCGCACGCTACGCATTGTAAGTCATAGCTATTAGCTACAGAGTACAGATCTGTTGTATTCAAAACCCAAGATACTGATTACTGTGCACTGCTGGCGTGCGTTTTTCTAGTCACCTCACCAGTTAACCTTGAAACCGGTTTTTCATAGTTTTTACAATTCATAGCGCTTCACTGATAACAGCTCGTGCCGGATTGTTATTGTAACGCTGAACGCAATATATACATGATGGGCACAGAGGAGTCAGTTGACATTGTTCTCATTGTGTGTACTGTTTCAATTTGGTTCGGGATACCGAATAGGTGTCAGCGTTTCCTTGAAGTTGTGCATAAGGTTTGTTGTTTTAGGCTCCACTACTGCCAGTAGTCCACGGGGCAAATCGGGGAGAACCATGCTCAAGTACAAAGCCACGCAGATGGCTTATTCGAAGAATTCCTTGCGCTCGTTGCTGCCAGAGTCGAAGGGTCGCGGGCGACGATTGAACAAGAACCCGTAATCTTGGAGACTGTGTCCTAATTAATCGATAAGGAGGACACCAGTGGCCGATTCCGGGTTTATGCACAAAGCGGAACCGGGATTCCGGTTTTATGCACAAAGCGGAACCGGCCTTTTTGTAAATAGTTGGTGCATCTATATATTTGCATCCAATATATACATTTAAGAGTGTTAATTTTACATACATTATTCTTTTTATTGTAGACACTGTGCATTTAATGTACGTCTTAATGTACATCTTGTGTAGCATGCTTGTCTGGGCAAAGCCTACGATTGCTCAAAGCAGACGTTCCGTGCAACGAAGGCTTCACCCAAACTTTTGAGAATAGTTTTATGACTTGTGTTTGCGCAGTCTGGTACACGCTTATTATGTTTTTGCAGTAGTTATTGACTACTCTACTTCGTATATCATGGTTATTCATACTGCTTATTGTTTGAGCAGAACTGGCGCTGTGGGATGAACTAAACGTTTGGATAAAGTGTACAGACAGATTTGTCTGTCATATGTAGTTGTTATCGTCAGTCAGTTCGGGTCACTTCATACGTGGGCGGGTATGCCAAGTCGGGGAGATGTGGAGCAAGTTTTCCGTCCATTTTTGCTTCGATTCTGGTGTGCTGAGCTAGCTACTTCGAAGCATACGTGTAACAGCGCAATAAATTTGGGTACTTCCTCCCCCCCCTTGGTCGGACCCCCCGCCCCCCTCCACTGAGTCTACTAATTTTCAACTCTCCTTCCCTGAAAAATGACTAAATTTTCACCTTATTTTGACCAGAAACATTTTTATCCAACATTTAACTAGAAATCGCTTAAAGTTCATGAAAAACTGCCGATTTTCTAAAATTTGGCCGAAATTTTTCTCAAGCATGGGACCCTCCCCATTACCTCTAGCCCTGACCCTGACGGGACCCCCCCTCTCCCTCCCCTGGGACCGAATTTCTTGGGGGGATCTTCCCCATCCCTCAACTACATTTGTACTACATCGGGGCTTCAAAGACATTCGGGGGGGGGGGTGAAACCCCCAC
The DNA here is from genome assembly GCA_030248245.1 of Trissonchulus sp. WLG1_4. Taxonomy (NCBI): domain Eukaryota; kingdom Metazoa; phylum Nematoda; class Enoplea; order Enoplida; family Ironidae; genus Trissonchulus; species Trissonchulus sp. WLG1_4. Next base: position 2,239 of record JASANF010009646.1, read on the forward strand.
ACGCGTAAACTTGTTTAAGCGACTTCGGTCAAGTGAGTTATATTTTGCAGACCCTCCTCTTATTTACAAAAAACAGAACAGTATAACAGAAAAGTGCCATTTTTACTGGATTTTGTCTAAGTTTTCGGGATCCTCCCACAGCCCACGATGTTGGAGTCTACCCCCGCATCCCTTGTGCTCGTACACGTGTATGTCAACCTTATGCGAGTTCTAGCCTACGATTTTTCTTTTTGATAGTTTTGCTTCTATGGGTTTTTTTTAACGATCATGTCTACGATGATCGCTGTGAAACTTTGTATCTGTGAGTCGTCAAAATATAACACTTGTCCGACTGTTTAGCCCAAGTCGACATATTCGTGGGTAACGACTGGCTTCACATCCGTTATATCCGACTGGCTTCACATTCGTGGACGATAACGCATTTACACTTATCCTTTCGTCAGTGTAACATTGTGACTGTCTTATTAAAGCATTCTGGCGCAGCCGAGTTGTATTACATGTTGTTATGGTGGCGATGATTAAGATAATGGTGATTTACGGTTATATTGGCATAATTCTGTTTGTTTATACACTGGATTGGCTGTTTGATTAACAGCTCACAGCCAATCATTGCTACGATACTGTATAGTATGCATACATACGTACGTACATACATACTGTACGTTAGCGTTTGCTGTTTTTGCCAAGCTGTTCTGCTTTGCTTTCCAATGTTGGGAAAATGCTGCTTGTGAGCAACCTTGTAGTAGAGGGTGTAAGAAATTCTTTGGATTGAAAATTAACAGACGGAAAGGGTTGTCTGCTCTTTGGGTAGATGATGACGAGGAATGAGTTTTATCAGTTGTGATCAGAACGTTTTGAGCCTTCCGTGACCTTGTTTTGACGATTTTAGCCATGACGGTTTAACCGCACATGTAGTCGATGGGAATGCGGAGGAAGATCCCCAGAATTTGGCCAAAGGTGGGAGGGGCGGCTCCGGGTGTGTACAATATTTTTGTTAAACACTTAAGTATAGTTTAGCATTCAAAAACGTATTTTTACGTATACTTACGTTTTACGTAAAATATACATGATTTTTACCTAAACTTTGGCCAAAAAGTAAATTTTTTATGTCTTAGGAGAGGCGTTCTGATTTAGTAGGTTCAGGGAATGAACGCGAGTCCCGATAGGAGGGGGAAGGTTAGCCAAAAATTTGGTGCTGTTACATAGATGCTCACAAGTATTCTTTTCTAAGTGTGTTTATTTGAGTCTGAACTGCAAATGTTCCTCATTTTATTCTTATGGAGGCTGTTATTATTATTCTTATTAGCTGTTCTGCGTAATTTTCACTCTTGACAATAAGACGGACCTAGTGTCTTTTGTCTGTACGTTTGTGTATTTTGCTCTCCTTCAAGCGGTTTAGTCTGGGTTTGTCTACATCTGGGTTTGTCTAAAATGGTTTCGCGTTTCGTGTGTGTTTTCAAAAATATATAATTTCGGCTCAGGTTTGGATTTAGGCTTTATCGCAGAGTTAGTTTAGGCTGAGGCTTGGGCTCATTTTTTAAATTTTATAATTTATATGCATAACACGGCTGTAACAATTGCAAGTTTACAGCTAGACTAAAATTGTGATGTTGGTTTTTTTTATTTGTCAAAATTCTTAGTTTGAGGCTAGCTACTAAATTGGCTTACTAAACAGTAAGCCAACGTGGTAGCTAGTCTTATCTTGTACATTTTGAACTGAATAAAATATTGTGTGTATATTTTGATCTAATTTCGTAAAATTATGGTTACTTTTAGACTAGTTTACTATTCGCTTCAAAAAAAGATTTCACTGATTTCTAATGTAAGAAATCGTCGAAATCGTTACTACCACCTTAAATAATGTGCATTATTATTTTCTTGTGTTCTGTGCTGTCTGGCAGTGAGAAGTAGTTATATTGAACAAAGTCTCGTACCGTGTGTTCTGCTAAACTACAAAAATACAAAAAATTTTGGCGGAAGTCAGATTTTTTTGCGGTTTCAGCTGAACTGCACAACTATTTTGTTGAAAATGACCAAATGTAGTTAACCCATTCATGTAGCTGTCGGCTGTGAATTATTGATTTATCATAACACATCTGCAGATACTGTTAAGCCTGTTTCACACGATGGGGAAAACGCGTGGGGTGCCCCTTGGGGCACCTCATGGGGTGCCACATGATGCCCCGAGGGGCATCAGTATCGCTCGCCGTGCGTTTTTCCATGTGGCACCGCATGCGACAGCCAATTAGTAAGCACTGTTGATGATCGCGTGACTTTATACAAATGCTTAAGACAATTTTAGGGCTTAAACTCAATCATTTGAGTTGATTCTTTCACATTTGGTTAGTCTGTTACAGCTTTTACGAATACGTAGCTCATGAATTATATTTAAGTAAGCTACAAAATTTAAATAATTTTTATAAATTCTTACACGTAATTTATGGCCAAGGCACATATCACATATGTCTAAACGTAATTTATGCCCAAGGCACATATCACATATGTCTAAATTCAATGTAATACCTTCGTAAATACTTAGTATTTTGACCGTTTACGCGCCTAAAAATTCAAACTCCCGCGCGTTCATGCCCCATCGTGTGAATACGTTACCCCAGGGGAATTCCGGGGGACACCACACGGTGCCACATGACATCCCACGGGGCACCCCTTGGGGTGTCACACGATGCCACATGATGCCCCACGGGGCACCCCTTGGGGTGTCACATGGGGTGTCCCACGTGGGGATTCCCCACGTTTTTCCCAATCGTGTGAAACAGGCTTTAAATTCATTTCAACTCTGCCGAAGTTTTATGACATATCCGTACATCCGTATATCCTTAGTTATGTCCAATGTCTGTTTTTTCTAAAAATTGAATTGAAAAAAATGTTGTGTCAGCTTCAGACAGCAGACCGGATCCGGCCCAATCCTTTGAGACCTAAGATAGATAGATTGCTCACAACACAAGACAATCACGGATGGAAGAATGTAATAATTTATTTGAAACAAAACAATCTTCATAATAGTAATTAAGTGGGATCACACAAAATATCAACAGAACCAGAACAAAGCAATTCAGTCGCATAAAACCCGCAAAACGCCTAGTTACTTTAACACCAAGCCAAGCGGTCCCACTAATCTGCGTGGGTCCGGGACAAGGACATTTTCTACCGTGATAAATTGATAAATTTTTTAAAGACAACAGACAGGACAGTGTTGTGAGGCTTCACTTTAATAACTCTCATACCCTCTCACAATCTTTTATTAGATACTGTGAATTGAGCTGCACACTCGCTCAATATGTTCACAGAAAATGTCATGTGACATGTGATGTAGGTTGCTGTCGTTATGTGTAGTAATGTCTGGGATTGTTTTTAGCTGTGTGCATTGTTTTCTGTAGGTGTGCGTGCTTTTTTCGACAAATAAAATTGTGTTTCTTTTATCTGTGTGCGAGTCGCTGTTGCAGATTAATCGTACCGCCTTTAAGGTGGGGGTTGGTGGTCCTGAGGTGGGGGGTTTGGTGTTTTTTTGTATATCTAGAAGAAGTATGAAGGGGGTGCTGGTTACTACACTTGCCCAAAATCGTTTTGCAAGCGAAGGGGGAGGCTGGGCTACCCAGGTCAAAAATCAAAGTTCTCCAATGTTTATTTTCACTTCGTGTGTTACTTTCCCAAGGCACCTATACCTCACATAAGAACAATCTTGAAGGTGCACTTTGGTTCAGTGCGTTTGTCAGTGTATTTACATAGGCAAAACTACGCCGCAAAGCCTAAAAGTAGCACTTACTTGGACAGTTCTAGAAAAAACCACAAGCCAATCAGGCTGAAACTTGGCATAGTAGTAGCCCACATGCAAGCGCAAAATCGTATGATCGGGATTTTCGATATGTATTTTCAAAACTAAAACTGAGGGCGAAATGTGAAACATTGCAGTTTTTTGGGCCCGCCAAATTTAAGTGATTTTACATTTGGCGTCTTTGCTCAGGCCATTGGCAAAAATTAAAAAACATGGATCATAGAGGGTGAGATATGACGTTAGGCTATCGAATCATGTAAAAATCAGCTTCGTCAGTGTCAACAAAAATTTCGAGTAAAGGGACGCAACCACTAGAAACTTTTGCGCTTATGATTTACACGTGAAATTGACTTTTTTGTAGCCCCTAGTAAAAAATTGGCAAAAGCATTGGTTCCAGTTTGTTACGTCTGCGATGCCGCCCTCCTTGAATCCTTGCGGCTACATTGTGAAGCGAATCGGAGAACCTAAAATTTTCACTTCTACAGGTAGCCCCCCTCCCTTAAGTTTAGTCCGTTTTATCTGGCAAAGGCATGGCCCTTAAGGATAAGTATGAATAAGGCTTAAAACAGTTTTCGATCAATATTATTGGGTCTATTTTCCAAAAATAATAGTTATTTTTAGCTTCAAAGCAGGTGTACGAAACAAAAAATAAGTACATAAATTTAATTAACTAACCCAGTACCCGAAAATAAGCAGTACGTAAACGTGAACCAAATCAAAAATCAGACTAAAACACAGAAAACAATCCAACACAATAATTACTCCAACAGAAAGTACATACATACAGGTACCTAAAAATAATTCCATTGTCAAGACAGAAACTTCATAAAAGAGACCGCAGAGCAACATATGGTGGAAAAACAGGCACGGTATTCTTCATTTTATAATTTTACAAGCTTTAAATGCAAATGAAAGTAAAAAGTACAGCTTGGTACGCAAAATACAGAATAGAAAATTTTGGTTATACAAACGCAGGGCCGAATCAAAAAAAGAATTTTTAAATTTCAAAAAGTTCAAGTATTAAAATGAAGTATATGTAATTCAAACTCGGAAGTGACTAACAATTAATTAATATTAAGCAAATTCAGATATGTAAAGGAACACTAACAAACATCCTACTACATAGTATAGTTTAATAAGAACTCACATAACAGATTTTATATTTATCACAATTTGATATTATATTAAATAAATTAATAAATGCGTGCTATTAAGAGAGGCCAAAGATGTCGGTCATAACAAATCGGCATCTTTTTGAAGATGCCAAAAGACAATTAGTGCAGTGTCCAAGATTGCAGACTCACTTCCTCTGTCTTTACTTGTTTAAACAAGGTAGATTCATTTCATACTTAATACAGCCGTATGTCCGTTCAGTCGGCACAATTCTGACAACAAATTTATGACAGTCCAAAAAAAGGCAGTCTTACGTTAAAACTTCTAAAAAATTTCTACACGTATTACATGGGTTAGAAATAGAATGTTGCCCTCAGACTACGTTCAGCAAGACTGAGCTAAGACTGCCGTTATGCATTCCACCGTTAGTGTCGTGATTATTTCGTAATTTTGCCGGCTGAACGGTTGAAACAAGAGTACATAACAGCGTCTCACTCTATATAGAAGAAGAGTGAGACACTCTACAGCCTGCCTGTGTTCTAGCAGAGGCAGATGCGCTGGTCGTTTTCTGGCTACATGTTGACATTCTGTGCAACATGTGGCTGGCCAATCAGAAGCGAGCTCCTATTCTCTCACTGGCCAGACGCCTGTGCACGTGCTCCAATCATAAAACGGGATAGGGATAAAAGGTTAATAACTCATTATCCATTTATAGTCTGCTTGCAAAAACATTAAAAAGGTTTGCAAATACCTTTGGGGATAGTTTGGCAAACTTTCAGCGAAATTGATTGAGAAACTTTTAAGAAATTCAGAAAAGTTAATATCTCAAAAGTTTCTCAATCAATTTCGCTGAAAGTTTGCCGAAGTATCCCCAAAGGTATTTGCAAACCTTTTTTTAATGTTTTTGCAAGCAGACTATGATGAAATAATGAGTTATTATCCTTGTATCCCTATCTTAATGCTTATCAACGCATCAGCTATTATATACTAAAGTGTGTTAGGCCCGGTTGCGTATTTACAAAATCTACCACGTAAATAGACTATGCCAAAGTCTACCCGATTTTTGCACCAACCGTTACAAAGTCTACCACATAAATACACTATCCTGCTGGCTGCCAAAATCTACCCGATTTTTGCACCACGTATGACAAAATCTACCGTATTTAGGCACCATGGTCAGTATATACGTACGAATAACCGAGTTTTGAATCTGATTCAAATTCAAATTTTTCGAAGGCTAGGATGCCCATACTGTTAATATTTAAACTAAGTTTACGTTTTTTGAAATTTTTGAACGATTATGCACAATGTTTTCTAAAATTCCACTTTTGGCTTCAAATTCTAGAAAATTTTAGACAAATAAAATTCTATAAATCATTACTGAACCTTGGTAACCTTAGGAAATAATACATTGAGTGACCGCATATGTAAGGGTGGCATAAGTACATACGTAATTGTTACCATTTTAGTTTTTACCAAGAGTGCATTTTTATTACTGGACGGCGGTAATTTTTTTGGCTCAAAATTAGCTTAAAGTTAGAAGTGTTAGGTTAGATTAAGCAGCTCAAAATGCTGCTGTTGTAGTTGAACGCTTCTTGTTTTGGAATTTGACGTTGACTGAGGAACTAGTACCGCTAAGCTAATCTAACCTAACACCTCTACCCTTAGAATCTTTAGCTAAAAAATGTACAGCTGTCCAGCGTTAAAAATGGGTAGAAATGCCCTTTTGGTAAAAACTGCAAAGAACAGTCAAGCCACTGCTGGCTGCGGTCAATGTCTTTTTCCGAGCCTTGTGGCTTGTGCCGAGCCAATGACAATTTGCCGACCGAGCCAATGTTCTATCCCTAATAAATTCTAACTAAAATTCCAACTAAATTCTAAATTCTATTAATTCTAACACTTGTAACCGTTTATTTTTGTACGGCTTTCAATAAAACATCGTGCTGTGAACAATAAAAATAAAAACATTCGATTTTAATTGAGCATAATTTTGTTGAAAAAATTGCTCAAACAAAAAGCATGTCATGTAGCACCATGCGGCTCCCGACGGAGTGCCCTAAGGGGCACCCAACGCATTTTCCCCATCGTATGAAACAGGCTTTAGGGGAACAGATTTTTGAAATTGTTGTTTTGATATGCCTGTGGGTAGTTTAAGCCCTTGCGCACAAATTCGAGGACCATTTTCCTCTAGGGTCGTCCTGAATTGACCGTTGGGGTCTACGGGGTTACTTTTTTTTAATGAAGATTTTGACGTTATTATGGGTAGTTTTTAAGTCCCTGAACGCCAATATGAGGTCCATGTTTGTGTAGGACCGTCCGCCTTGTGTCTGTAAAAACTAGTGAATGCTTCGTTAAGACTATAGGGTAATATACCTATTTGTGTAAAATATAGAGTCCTGTGCTTATTACAGAAAACCCTTGTTGTACAATAGGGCGTGTTTTGCATGAAATACATAATTGCCTAAAATAGAGGGTCCGTCAACAAACACTGTGAATGTTTTAGGATGCCTGGAGCTTTCAAAAAGAATGTGTGTGTGTGTGTGGCAAAAAGTTGGCGCCTCAGACAAAAATATACATATACTCCTCAAATTCACGGTTATAGGAGCAAAATATCCGACGTGACATCAAACTATTAATTTCGAAAAGTTCACACACTTCTACCTGGCGGCTCCAAGGCAGTACCCAAGAAGCTTCTGTTTGTAGCACGCTGGGGGTGATAATCTTGGGTGTAGTGAGAAAGTCCAGACCAATCAGACTAAATTTCGGACCAATCTCACAGTTGCAAACCAAATGAAACGCTATTGGTCCCAAACCAGAGCTCTGATTGGCTAATTTGACGACTCCGCCCATTTTTGAGGTATAGGTATACCCTGATTTGTGGGGGGGTCCCCCCACACGTTCGAGATCTATGCCTTCATTTGTGGGGGGTCCCCCTACCCCCACACCCCACAGTTTAAGGGCTATGCCTTCATTCGTGTAGGGGGTACCCAAGGTTTTTTTTTCAAAACGGCCAATGCTCAATTTGTGCTCATTTTTAAATTTCGATGCTCATTTTTAAGTTCGAATGCTCAAAAAATTTTATAAGTTTTTTGCACGGTTGCATTGCTAAAATGACAGGTATGTAACCGTTACAAGTCGAAGTATTTAGTAAAGACAACACAATGTAGAACTGAGGAATTCTGAGGGGCGGGTGCTCAGTGGCGTACCCAGAAAAAAATTTCGGAGGGGAATGACTTTTCGAGTTTTGGCATTGGATCAAAGTGCCCTTTTTGGCAATTTTAACACTTATAAAACGCTTTACAAACGCAAGATTATTAAACCACAACGCTGCAGGGGTCTGGGGGCGGCAGCCTCCAGAAAAAATTGTCGATTTTTTAAATAGTTAGTCCGAGTGTGGTCAACGAGAGACGTATCAGAAATTTTTTCCGACAGAAAAATTAAAACAAAAGATGGTAACGTCCATTAGACAGTGTATTACACAAATAAATGTAGCATAATATACTCGTGTACTGTGTAGACATGCAAATGTATAATGTTGTACTCGTGTATACATGCATAGGCTTCGACGAAAGATAACAATAAGGAATAGGAAGCCACAGAGTTGCACGGGTTTGGGGGCGGCAGCCCCCAGAAAAAGATTAGAGAAAATTTTGATTTTGGGACCAAATTTGGTCAATTGGAGACGTATCGGAATTTCCGGCGAGCCAAAATCGAAGAGGGGACCCTTGTTGATATTTTCTTATGAGTTGACCAAAAGGGGGGCGATACGCCCTTGATACGTCCTGTATCCAAGTCGTACGTAACCAGAATTTTGAGAAAAAAGAAATCGCACCTTTTGAAAATATAGCAAGTTTTTTTGATTTTTTTGAAAATATAGCAAGTTTGCAAAGGGGCGGCAGCCACCAATAAAACATACCGAATTTTTGAGAAAACAGACCTTTGAACCATAAAGGAAAAGGCCATTTTTGCGTAAAAATCAGCATTTTTGTGCGCAACTTCGAGCACTGAAAATTTTTTGTTTCGCCGATCCAACAGGGGGATTCCTCACGTGGCGACGCCCTTAGCCTGATATACTGACTACTGGATACATAATCTATGAAAAATAAAGTGATGGTCAACAACTTCCCTACTTGGCAACATAAATAGAGAAAGAATTTTAAGATCTTATTTGGATCAATCTGGGACATCCCGAAAAAACCCGACCCACCGGAAAAACTAAAGAGTCGCGACACTTGTGTAACATGACTCGGGGAAATTTTACAGAATCTCAATTTTTTATCATGGTGACGTCATTGGGCAATAGCAACAATGCTCATTCGATGCTCATTTTTATTTTTCAATGCTCATTTTTATGTTTCAATGCTCAAATGAGCACAAATTTGAGCAAAAAAAAACGTGGGGGTACCCCCCCACAGTTGTGGCCTATTTCGGGAGATAATGGTCGCAGCATGTACGCGCTACTAGGCTACAAACGTGGCCAGTGTCACATTCTTCCTATTATGAACTCTTGGAGCAAATTATGTAAAAACCATGGTTTAGTAAAACCACCTTTGTGAAACCCCCCTTAGTGTTCAAAATTTACCGAGAATGCCAACAAAGTCCACAAAAATTCAAAAATCTGTTCTAATTTGATATGGAATAAATTAAATTGCACGTAACTGCGTAAGTTAAATCAATTGTTTTAATGCAGGGCGTTATTCGTTTCAAAATCTTATGCATCAATTGAAGGAAAAAGTACCTATAGTTTTAAACATCTTGCATACTTGTGTAAAACATTCAAAAAAGATTAGTGTTAAAAGTAAGTTTATTGTGTTCCAAGCCGTAGAAAAATTTGAATTTGAATCAAATTTGAAGCTCCGTATTTCGTACGTACTGCGCATAGTGCCTACATGTGGTAGATTTTGTCACACGAGGTGCAAAAATCGGGTAGATTTTGGCAGCAAGCAGGATAGTGCATTTATGTGGTAGATTTTGTAAAGGGTGGTGCAAAAATCGGGTAGACTTTGGCATAGTGCATTTGTGTGGTAGATTTTGTAAATACGCGGCCCGGTTCACACAGACTTACTTTTTACTTTTTACTTTATACTTTTTACTTTTTACTTTATACTTTTTACTTTTCACTTTATACTTTTTACTTTTGCAAAAGTGTTCACACAGGCTTACTTTTTACTTAAGGAAGATCGCATTCAATTGGCTGGCTTTGGCGCACTTGTATGTCAAAAAGCAAATCTAGCCAATAAAAATGAAGCTCAATAGGCGGAGCTTCTGTTAGAGCATTCTGATTGGCTAGATTGCAAAAGTAAAAAGTAAAAAGTAGAACGCGTTTCTACTTTTACTTTTGGCCAAAAGTAAAAACTAAAAAGTAAAAAGTATGTTCTGTATGAACCGAAATTTTTACTTTTGGCCCAAAAGTAAAAAGTAAAAAGTAAATAGGGCAAAAAAGTCAACCCGTTTTTATTTAAGTTAAAGTTAAAGTTAAAGTTAGGCAAAAGGCCCAGTTTAAGTTAAAGTTAAAGTTAAAGTTAGACCACTAACTTTTTTCAAAGTTAAAGTTAAAGTTTGATCTCCGTTTTCGTTAAAGTTAAAGTTAAAGTATGACCACTAACTTTTTTAAAAGTTAAAGTTAAAGTTATACCCTTAACTTTTTTAAATAAAGTTAGATTAAGATTCGAAACTTTTTTAGTTAAAGTTATAAAGAGTTGTTTTAGACAGATAAACATATCTTTCAGCTTTTTACTTAACCACACTGCGTAACTAGTGAATAGACATTAATGGTTGAGCCGAGAGTGGGAATGCCAGAAAACTCTCCAGAACTTCCGCAAACTACTAGAAGTAGTTTTCCGGACATTTCCAGACTTGACCGGAAAATGGACTTGACAGGCTTAAAACATTTCCCAGCTGGATGAAAGTTTCTAATAAACTGTTTTTAAAAAGTGACCCCAGTGGTTACTGTAGTCCGTGAGGGTCAATTGGGTTCATCGTGACAAAAATAAACCCCGGGTTTCAAGGGCGGACGGTGGGGGATATGGGGAATACATCCCCTCTTTTGCCCTGAGCAAAGAAAATTTTTTCGGAGCCGCATACCAAGAATAGCCGGAGATTCATAAAATTCGGCCTCAAAATTAAAAACTTTTCTCCGGAGGCTGTTCGCCTTCAGAACGAACGCGCTGAGTTAACTTCGCATTGCGGTTTCATCTGGCTAGGGCTGTTAAATCTTCAACATTACGTGTACCATCCTTTAATGAATGCTATTAAATAAAACAGTTATCGTTATGGGCAAACCAAGGGCATAGTGTTTGTAAGCGTAATCCGCGGGCCGGCCGGCGGAGAATTTCGGCCGGCCGGCCGGCCGGTAAAAGCCGGCTGGCCGGCCGGCCGGAGTGGCCGATTTTTTGGACAAAACCTATTATTGATCCAAATCCAGCGTGTCATTTTGGCATAAAAGAAAAAAAAAAAACACCCAACCCACTTAGCCTGACGGATTGTTATGCCGGCCTAATTTTATCAGTCGGTTGAATCGGGCTGGCCGGCTGGTGTTTTTAACCGGCCGGCCGATTTTGACCGGCCGGCCGGCCAGCGCCGGCTTTTTTGCGACTGAAAATGAGTCCCCCCTTTCGTTTTTATAGTCTGGCCGTCTCCAATTGACCAAATTTAGCCTAAAAGTCACTTTTTCCTCAATGTTTTATGAGGGCTGTCGCCCCGTGACCCCAGCAATTTTGTAGGTTAATGATCTTTCGTTTATTATCTCGAATCAAACGCGAAAGTATTAAAATTGCTAAAAAGTATATACATTTTAACTCATACGAAAATTCGAGAAGTCATTCCATCAAATTTTTTTCAGGGTACGCCGCTGTTTTCAAGACGTAATTTATCGAAAACAGCATAGCCGACTTTCGAGCACAAGTCATAACGCAGTTAGTAAATCTAGTAAAAAAAGTCAAATAAGGTAGAATAACTTATGCCGTATCCCCCTTTTTTGCGGGTCACGGTCCGCCCCGAATTTGAGTGCAGCACCTCAAAATACTCCTGAGAACGAGAACGTCTCTGGGTCATTTTGTAGGTTGTACAAACCGTGGGGGGTCACAGGGCCACAATGGTGTCACACTGTTCCTATGTACTCTTGTTAGGGGTAAAGTGAGCACCTGATTACGAATCTGCTGTTTGTTTATGTCTAGAAAGAACCCCCAACTTGGACCATCATAACCTCCAACATCAGTGGCTTACCCAGAAAAAAATTTCGAGGGGGAATGACTTAGACTTCTCGTAATGAGTTAAAATGCACTGTTAAGCAATTTTAAAATTTCTAAAACGCCTAACAAACGACAGATCCCTTAATCACAAAGTTGCAACAGTCTGTGGGCGGCAGCCCCCTGCTGGCCCCCAGAAAAAATTAAGCTATTTTCCACATGTTTAGACAAAATTTGGTTAGCAGGACTGCTGGAAACGTATCAGAAATTTTTTCTGACAAAAAATTAAAACAAAAGATGGTAACGTCACATCAGACATTCAGACAGTGTATTACTCGTGTATATAGACATTTAAATGCAGCATAATGTACATGCACAGGCTTTGATGAAAAATAATAGCCAGGAATAATAAGCCACATAGTCGCAGGGGTCTGAAGGGGCAGCCCCTAGAAAAAATTGGGGGAAATTTTTTATTTTTAGGCCTAAGTTGGTCAGTTGGAGACGTATCAGAAAATTTTTTTGAGCGGACCATAAAAATCAAAGGGGGGACCCTGGTGCAAAAAAAATCACTGGGAAAAAGTTTCGGAAGGGGGGAATTCCAACCTCCCCCCTGGGTACGCCTTTGCCCGACATGAGATCGAAATCGAAGTGGTGACATCAAACCTTACAACTATAGACAAACTTGGTATCAATTCAATCACGCAATCGCATATTTTGACAAGAAAATCTACGATCACAACAGTTTTTGTTGATACAAGTTGCGTACATTTTTCGCAAAATATTGTATGTGGGTCAGACCCTCGAAGTATCAACTACTTGTGGACTAGCGCTTTTGACCACTCAACAAACGCTAATTCGAAGGGTAGTGATGTTTAGTTAAAACTATTTTGAAGGAAAGTACTAAACAGACATCAGGGGTCGTATTCTCAAAATTACCTGCAGGTAAAGTTAGGCTAACTATACCCACAGGTAAGGTGAAGGTAAAGTTAATTCTGTGGGTAAAGGTAAAGTTAAAATTGAAAACAAGGTTAACATCGGTGGTTGAGGTTAAAAATTTGCACAATACATAAACTTTAGCTGCGAAACAAGATAAACCACTTTTCTGGCCCGAATATTAAAAGTAACCTTAGCTATCACGTTGGCTTTAGTCATTGTTTGAGAATACGATTTTACCTTCACCTTACCTGTGGGTAAAGTTAGCCTAACTTTACCTGCAGGTAATTTTGAGAATACGGCCCCAGACTAGACGATCAAGTCATTCGTATGTGTATCGAGTTTAATAATTACCAAACAAAAGCTCTTAAATTATAAAATTTTGACAACTCAATAGTCAATACCCTAAGTGACCGATATTTCATTAAAAATTGTAAAAAAGCATGTCTTCAAAAAAAGAGCAGTCAGTTCCCATACTGACTTTACGTGTTAATTATATTCGCTGGACAACATGGGGCTGCTACTTTTACACTATGCAGTTGCAGAGATGATTCTCTAAAAGGATCAATTATACCACTACACTACTTCAAAAATACAATTATATGAGCCCCTTAAAATATGTTGTGAATGCGTTAAGCTGAGCGGCCTCCAGTAAAAGTAGGTACCACTACCAACAATTACGGACTACGGTTGTGTACAGCGTCGGAGGGAAAAAGAATTAAATTTGACAACGATTTTGGTTAAACTAGAACATCAATTAAAATATTTCTTAAATTATCTTACCGTAAATCAAAAAAGTTATAAAAAAGTTTAGATTCAAAATTTTGAATAAAAGTTATAATTTAAGTTAAAGTTAAGAAATTGGAGGAATTTAAGTTAAAGTTAAAGTATGGGTGCTTGAATTTAAATTAAGTTAAAGTTAAAGTAAGACCCTTAACTTTTTTGAAGTTAAAGTTAAAGTTAAAGTAAGACCCCTAACTTTTTTAATTTTAGTTAAAGTTAAAGTTTAACTTTTTTGCAAAAAAAAGAAACGCCACCCACATATACAAACGCGCTGGCGCCCAGCACGCGAGAGGGAGTTTCTCCTCTTTTAACTCGAAATCAAGAACTTACAACAAAACAAAAGACCCGGGGTCGCCCCCCCTAGCCCCCGTCACCCACCTCACACCACCCCCACCCCCCCACCCACCTCCGCCCGCCACACAAATAGCAAAACAAATCCCCTCACACACAAAAAAAAAACAAATAATAGTTTTTTTCGCGACAACCACAAGAAAAAAAAGTTTAATTAGAAAATAAATAAGACATAAAATAAAAAAACACAAAAAATAAAATATTATAAAAAAAAAAGACCACCAGCTCAGCAGAGCAGCTGCGGTCTAACATAACAAAAAAAAGAAGACAACACACCCAACAACCAAACAGTAGACCCGACCCCCCAACCCCCCCCCTAAAAGTAAAGACACGAGACGCGCCACCAGAGACACCGCAAAACACACAATAAAGAGATACACAAAAAAACACCCCCACCCCCAAAAAAAAACAAAAAAAAAAAAAAACAAAAAAAAAAAAAAAAAAAAAAAAAAAAAAAAAAAAAAAAAAAAAAAAACAACCCCCCCCCCCGCACCCCGTCTTCAGTTGAGGGGGGGCCCCCTCATTTCAAGACACTGACAAGGACTTTTGTTGATGTGCTGAACTGAGGGGGGGGTACCCCCCCCTCAACTGAAGACGGGGTACTGAACTGAGGGGGGGGGGTAGCGCAAAGACTTTGTCAGTGTCTTGAAATGAGGGGGGGTACCCCCCCCTCAACTGAAGACGGGGTGCTGAGTTGAGGGGGGGGTACCCCCCCCCCCTCAGTTGAGCACGGGGTATCGAACTGAGTAGGGGGTACCCCCCCCTCAGTTGAGTACGGGGTCTTCAGTTGAGGGGGGGGGTACCCCCCCCTCAAAACCGTACATAAAAGGCCTATTTCGCGCTGCGCATTGGACGCGCGCTGCTAGGCATACCTAATAGGAAGAGTGTCATACTCTTCCTATTATGTACTCTTGGTAACACACTTTAGTATATAATCGCTGATGCGTTGATAAGCATTAAGATAGGGATAAAAGCTTAATAACTCATTATTTATTCATAGTCTGCTTGCAAAAACATTAAAAAAGGTTTGCAAATACCTTTAGGGATATTTTGGCAAACTTTCAGCAAAATTGATTGAGAAACTTTTGAGATATAAACTTTTCTGAATTTCTTAAAAGTTTCTCAATCAATTTCGTTGAAAGTTTGCCAAAATATCCCCAAAGGTATTTGCGAGCCGTTTTAATGTTTTTGCAATCAGACTAAAAATGAATAATGAGTTATTAACCTTTTATCCCTATCTCGTTTTATGATTGGAGCACGTGCGCAGGCGTCTGGCCAATCAGAGAATAGGAGCTTGCTTCTGAATGGCCAGCCACATGTTGCACAGAATGTCAACATGTAGACTGAAAACGACCAGCGCATCTGCCTTTGCTAGAACACAGGCAGGCTGGAGAGTGTCTCACTCTTCTTCTATATAGATTGAGACGCTATTATGTCTCTTGCTTTTATTATACTATGAATCGACCCTAATTTGTTAGCCCGATTGTCAATAAGATCAGCAATCTGAGGCTAACCTTGGTTTCTTCTTGACGACCTCGCCGGTGGACTTATTGAGCTGACTGATGATACGACGAATGACCACGGATTCGCACACGTTCTGACAGTGCAGAACTACCTGCAACAAACAATGCTTAAGGCTTAGGAAGGCCATTAAATGTCAACGCAGACTCTTTATTGTTTGTCCTAAAGGACAAAACGACAAGAACAAATTTTAGTGAAGAATTAAATGACAAAATAATTTCGACTAATTTTGAATATCAACTGAGACAACAATTTGGCTAATACAAGTGTCATCCCAGTGGCACTGAGAGTACATAAGAGGAAGACTATGACAGTCTCCCTATTATGCATTCGGCCTTCCGTTCAATGCGCAGACAAAATAGCCTTTGTACGGTTTTGAGGAGGGGTACTTTTTACCCCCTCAGTTCAAGACACTAAAAAAGCCTTCCAGTACCCCCCTCCCGGTTCAGCCCATCAGCGAAAGGCCTTTCCTAATACAAAATGAAGACTCATAAGGATAAGCCCGATTGACACTAATTGTCCTAATTTTAGTTTGTCGCTTTGTCCCTTTTTACTAGGCAATACCAAGAAAACTGGCTAACGAATGCCAAACGTGAGAATGTTCTAAATTAATAAAGCTAGGGTCAGTTCTAATTTGTACCCAATTAATCAGGACAATAATTATGAACCGGGCTGAGCCGTTCATGCTTACAGCCGAATGTCCGTTCAGCCGGCAAAATTAAGAAAAAATCATGTTACAAACTGATCTAGGAATAGTGGCGTGACTATTTCGCAAATTTGTCGGCTGAACAGACATACGGCTGCAAAGTGCAAAGTACACTAAATTATATGAATCAACCCTAAAATGTTTAAAAAATCTGAACTAACGGGAAAGCCCTTGGTGAGCGGCACGTCTAGATTGAAGATGACGAGTCGTGTCTGGAATCGGTAGACGCAGTGGAGGGGGGACTCGGGGTGGCAAAGAACATGGCCGGGGGACACCTTTTGCTGGTCTGCGTTCGTCAACACCAAAAGGCACTGGTCCCCCGCGTACGCCGCCCCGCAGTCCAGACCCCCCTCGTCCGTCTGAATACCTACAACAATTACTCAACTTCACAATATTTATGCTTACAGCCGTATGTCCGGTCAGTCAAAGAGTTGGGTCACAGCATTCTTCTAGTGGAGATCGGCCCGGGTCAGCCCTTCCGCGTCGTCCAACCACCGCTGGGCCTGACACTACTAGGCTTAGCAGCCGAGTCAATGGTGCCTACCTATTGAATAGTTCTAGCGGCTGAATGGACATGCAGCCCTTACGAATAGATGTCACAGTTGGCTGATGGAAGAAAAGACGTAGCAACAAAAAATATGGTGACATGCGGCTGCAAATAGTATTTAATGGAGCCTTACTTTTCACAAGTGCAGTTTGAGCATTTGGCAGAATGAGAAGTTTGTCGCCAGACTGGAGGGCGCCAGTGAGGACTTTCCCACTGACCAGGAAGCCGGAGGACTGGCCACGGAAAACGTCCGAAATGCAGACACGCAGGGGACTGTCCACTGACCGCGTCGGCTCGCTGAAACCATCTGAAAAAACAATTGAGTAAAAAGAACTCAGCAAAATCACTATTTTTTATCGGAATATTTCTATTTGTTCGTCACATCCCAGACGGATATTATAGTCATTCAAGAAGTGGCATCACTGACGCGTCAGGGCATTGTACCGAAGATGAGTACCGCTCCCGAGGGCGGAAACGCCAAATCTAATTATCTATCCGCGGGATAACTTTTACCCGGCACAAGCACTCTTTACCAGTCGAGCTTCCTTTAGTAACGCTAATGGCCCTGGCTTCATCCTATGTACATTAATCCGCTGCAAACTATTACCTTACCAATGACTTGCAACAGCGTGGGTCCTTGGTACCAGGCGGCCAGTGGGTGGTCGGGTTCGGGCGGAGTGGTGAGGTTGGTACCGGTCAGGCCGGAAACGGGCACAAATTTGGCACCGGTGAAACCGGCTTTTTTGAGGAACTCTCGCAGCGACTCGACCACCTCCGTGTAGCGCTGCGGGCACCAGTCCACCGTGTCCAGCTTGTTCACTACAACGGCTAGCTCGCGCACTCCTGAAATAAAATCCGCTGCTTCATACATGCAACTGAGTATGCAACTGAGTCGAACAAAAAATTGGGGGGGGGCGCTCCGGCAAAATTTTAAGACTTAGCCCTCCTGATCGACGAAAATAATACTCTTTCACTCTAGTTACTTAAAATGTTGCACAATTTTGTAAAATCATCCGGAAAAAGAGCCATTTTACTAAATTTTGCCCAAATTTTAGGGACCCTTTATCGAAGCAATGCCACAAAGTCAGGGGCACATTCGCACATCATTGCAAGCTGCAGTGACGCCTGACGGATTGACCTAATAGGTACAGATCCCTTTACCCAAGGATTTAATGAGCATGGTGTGTTCGCGAGTTTGGCCCCCCAGATCGAAACCCGTCTCAAACTCTCCGCGTGTCGCGTTCACCACTAGCAGACTCACATCCGCCTGTGCTGCGCCTGAAAGCAAAAATTATTAGATTTTTTGTTGCCGGCTGAATTAAGAAAAAAGCTGATCCAATGCCTAAAGCATAAAATATACCAATTATTCGTGTGAATTGATGTTTTCAAGAGCACATAACAGATTATATACTTTTGAGTAGTATCGGTGACCTGACCGGCCTCATAAGCCGCCGCTCGGCGGCAGGGCCGGCGAAGAAGTTCGGCCGGCCGGTGAAATTTTGAAGAAAACAAATTCATCCAAATCCAGAGTGTCATTTCGGCTCAACTAAGCCTGTAGGAGAACTGATATGCCGGCCTAATTTGGTCGATCGGTCGAATATGACCGGCCGGTCGCTACTGTTGATTCTATCTACCAAAAAATCAGTTTCCTTTCCACCCACCCGTGATCATGTTTGGAATGAAATCCTTGTGTCCCGGGGCGTCCAGTAGAACGATTCGTTTGCTCTCTGTTTCGAAACGGGTCTGTGCGATATCCATGGTTACGCCGCGCTCTCTGAAAACGAAAAAAGTACCATTAATGTCATATAAATCAGTATCCAGTATCTTCAACCACATCGGCCGCTATTCACAAATTTTGCTTCAAAAACGGTCGGGAGTGTAGAGAAAAGAATCCAACAAAAAAGTTGCCTGTATTACTGTACTTAGCATTAATTACTATTCATTGACATCCCTCACTTTATGATCAAAATCTTGACGAACGTACTTTTAACCACTATGCCCAAGCCAACTGATTGCAGCAACACTGTTTCTTCTAAACACCACCCGTTAAAAAATTCATTAACACCGTAAAAAACAATTCAACAAAAAATTTAAAAAGTCACCTTTCTTCCCCAGTCTGATCAAGCACCCACGCGTATGCAAATGAGCCTTTGCCGATCTTCTGCGAGTCCTGCTTGTTCCTGTGCATAGCTCGTTGGCTCACTTCACCCAGCAAGAAGAGCAAGTGACCCATTAGTGTACTCTTGCCCGCATCCACATGGCCTATCACTACCAGGTTCAACAGGGGTTTTTCGCCACTGGGGCGACGTTTTAGCCTGAAATAAAACGTCAGCTAGCTATCCTAAGAGTATATAATAATAGGGAAGAGTATGGTAATCCATTCTTATGATGGTTCGCCACGTGGCGCGTGAATAGGTAAGATCAAGATCCTACTTATATTAGTTTAACATTAAGTCGAAAAGTTAAGATCAAGATCCCAGTTTATTGAGTTTAATATTAAGTCGAATATTTAGAACCAAGTCCTGTTTATAAGCGTGTTTGATTGATAGTAATTTTTTTGTAAATTTGCCTACTGAACTGACAGATGGCTGTATAAGTATGAATTAATAAGACAATCTACTCAAAGGCGCCCTTCGCCGTCACGATTCGATAACTATTCCCTTCCCACCACATTTCTCTCTGAAGTGCTAACCTAGGTTTAGCTGGTGTCAGACCAATTAAGGGCGGGGGTGGCTCGTTGACCGGGCTCATGCTACGGGGGGTGCCTTCCTTGGAGGCTGATCGAGAGGAGATGAGTTTGGAGGGGATGGGGCTGAGGGCCCGGGGGGTGCCGGCACCGGTCAGGGCTTTAATCAGAACCGGCTCTTTGTCGGTCAGGTTGATTCGTTGTACCCCCCTATTCACACTATTTTGCTGCTGCTGTGCGGTGGACCCTGGCTTAGGCTTAGGCTGGGTGGGCGCAGGCTTGTCCACGGTGACGGATGGTGTGGATTTATTTACAATTTTGGGAGGGGGCCGGGCCTGAGCTGCCTTCTTGCCACCGCCGCTGCCCGTGGGGTCTTCGAAGTGAAACATCGCACCACTTCCATGGCCTACTATGTCGTCGTATTGGTCTAAACAAAATATACAAAATATATAAAACAAAAAATAACAAACAAAATATAAAATAATAACAACAGAAAATTAGCAGCTAAAAGAGTACATAGTACATACATATAAGTTTCTCACAAAAGAGTGACACACTACTTTGATATTTCTGACACTGGAGTGCACCAAATCAGAACAGCGCGACAATAAGAATAACTCGAGAACATAGCTCAAGAACAAATTAAATTTTCATTGCACTAAGTTTCCAAAATTTAAGTCTGTACGTATGGCTTCCTTACCTATATTAAGTTTCATTGGCTGTCGGCTACGTTGAGATTGAACAAAATTGATGCAGCTGAACTTTTATTGGATTAGATACCCTACGAATAAATTATTCTCGAGAGTAGTTATTCATGACCTTTTTTAATGTGCATTGAAAAAGTTAGAGAATAAAACCTCTAGAATAACTATGGTTCTGGAATAGCTCTAGAATAAGCTAGTGCAAATTGGCCGTCAGATAAGTTCTAAATTCTACGCTCTACAATAAGAGATAAAAATAATAGGGTCTGTTTTGCTTCTGTTCCCTGCGTAATGTCACTTGCGCTTCATAACTAACAAATACTCCACTTCGTTTATCGCCATCCATAACCATACTAGTTCTCACTGAGCCTCGATTTTACTCTCCTCCTTTTACCCAAAAATTTCTGCAAAGATTTACAAACGAGACAAATTCTAAACTACCAACTCAAAAATGGCACCATAATTTCAGCCTAGCTCTAAATTCATTTTTGGCATTACTCTCGCTACTCAATCAGTCGTGTGACTAATCTCGGACTAACCAACTTGATCAACAAACACTATGCAGTTTCACTACAACTATGATTTCGCCCTGCCGCGTACGCCTAGACCCAGAACCCCCATCGACCAATCAGATTTAAGCTTAGGCTGGTCACGTGAGTATCCCTATCCCTCACGTGATTGGCTGCAGGACCGCGTTGAACTGCTGATTGAGCATAGCAATTATCTGATCTTTGATTTGCACATTTATCGATTCTGGGCCATTACGCTGAACCAAAGCTTACAGTTGCTGCGTTCAACGACCAATAGACAACAACAACAACAACAGCAACAACCAGACGAGCAACAACAAACTGAACAAAATGAAACTAAAACACTCCCACCTTCAGTTGAAAATGTTGAAGTGACACATTTATGAAAATGAAATCAACTATAATATACAAACTAAAAAATATTGTACCCCGTCTTGTAAGTAGGATATTTTTTTGCACAAAGAAGTGTCTTCACAATATTAAAATAAAATTGCAATCGAAATACGAAGTTACATACTGGCCACTGGGGTTAAATGCAGTTGGGGTGGGGGGGAAATAGTGGACCTATTTTTTTGAGTAGAGCACCTTGGGGGAAGCATTTTTGCTTCAAGAACCCCTATTTTATTTTTTGGATTTTCTGAGATACGACCCCCCGAAATCTGAAACCTCAGTGAGGGACGTTTTCGCAATTTTTTCCGAAACCTCGCGTTTTCTCCGTTCTAACGTACTTAAGGTGGCGCTCTGAATAACCGACTTTGGACGATAAAATTTTTCACGTAAGTTTTAGTTAATTAACTCAAGAAGAAAAGTTGCTCCAAATTAAATTAGCTTTCATTTCATGTATATAACGTCAAATTTTGTTCAACTTGAAATTTTTACCTATTTTTCAATGAGAAAAAATTTTTAAATCGATATAACAAAAAATTCTATATGGCTTTTGGTACTTTTTGAAACAGTTCTATGTAGCTAATTGCTAGATGCAACTTTTCAAAAAGTCGTTTGTGTAGGCAAACCTTTCTAAAAAAATTTCCAAAATACGTTGACCAACATCGACAAAAACACACTATTTTTCGAACTAATTTTTCGTTAGCTACTTTTTGGCTTTTGAAACTTTTCTCAATTGATCTTAGTACAGAAAAATTAGCTCTATTTTTTTGGAAAATACGTATGTGTAGGCAAAATGCAGGTTTCTGAAATTGGGCTATAGCGTACACTTTTAAGATTACTGTCAGCTGCGAAAACCGATCCGCATGAAACTTTGCAGACTGTTAGAGCAGATGTACATGGAGGCGCCGAACTTTTCGAATTGTAATTATTATGATTTGGCTCAATATGATAGACTTTTTAAAACGTGACTTTTGATAGAAATTAAAATAACTAAAAATTTATCGCCGGTACCGAAAATTTGACAAAAAATGGCACCTCGGCAAAATAATTGTCTTTAATTTAAGCTATAGATTGTTAAATTTGGTTGCGACACAATTGAGCTACGTCATTTCAAAAATTAGTCAAATTTTGAAAAATTTCAATTTGGATGCAGTCATAAAATTTGCTAAACTGTTCCGAGACTCATCAAACTTTGCAAAAATGCTTGCCTGGTGTTCATCTTGATTGCGCTTAGCAAAAAAGTCCGTATCAGCAAGAAACAAAAAAATTATAGCAATTTGATTTATTGGAAGTTACTCAGAGCGCACCCTTAAATGGAGTCGGAATAGTGTTTACAATTTTTTTAGTATCAAAATAAAGGCACGTTGACGCCGTATATTTAGAAAAAATGGCCAAATTCAGCAAGAATCGTCCAATTTTTGACCAAATTACATCTGGCCTTAACTTAAGCTTAGGCTTAGGCTTAGGCAGGGCTTAGGGCTTAGCTTAGCATGGGGCTTACTAGGCTTAGTATCAGGCTTAGGCTCAGGCTTAGGTCCTGAAAAATAGAAATTTTCAGGAAAAGCCCTGCCAGCTTAGCCCAGAGAATCCTGCCAGCTTAGCCTCAACGATGCATTAAAACATCATAACGCACTCAAAATTGTCCAAAAACAAAGATTATGAGCCGTTTTTACCTTCAAAATTTGGCCTACCTTTCACTTCCCAAAACACTGAAAATGCAGTTTTCAAGGGGTCATAGCTCAGAAAATACAAGTTTGTGGGATAAAAATATGGTTCTCCACTATTCTCCCCCCCCCCCAACTGCACTTGATCCGACCACTGAGGCATGAAATCAAACTGGGATGAACGCCAGCAGTGTGGGGTGTGGTGGCAACATCATACATACATAATATAATACCGGGTTAAAGCTTAGGGGGCCTCTGGACAACTTTTGATTTTCTTCCCCACCAGGAGATGAACCCAAACTCTTTTTGCAAAATACGATCAAAAACAAAATTTTTCTAACGTTTTTTCTTTTTCACTCACTGTTGCTCAAACTTTCGCCACCCTTCTCCAGGGTTTAATTAGATTAGGAAAGCTCCCCTTCACCTTCCCCCATGCCCCTTCTATGGGCCGCAACAATTTCATGGCAAGTTGATATTCAGCAGCAACACACACCATACTGATCATCGGCGTCGTAGTGGTAGTCCTGGTCCCTGGCTCCGGCTCCTCGGCCCCCATATAGTCCCGACAGCTGGTGTCGTGAACTGTTACGGTGGAACATGAACTGTTCTGAACATAAAAAAACAAACACGGCGGATTTGGGCTAAGTGCACGCAGTGGGTCAAATTTACCGGTTACCATAGTACAGTTCGAAGCAAGGGCGTAGCCAGAGAGGGGGGGATGGGAATGCATGCCCCCCCCCCCCCGAAATTCCTTGCAGGCTACGCCACTGGTTCGAAGTTATGAATGCACCTGGGTGAGTGGGGGGGTACATGTAGATTATAAAACAAGTTTAGATTAGAAGTTAACCGCGCAATGCTTCTCGTTAATTCCCAGCAACTCGGTTGTAGGCTGGCGACTTCGACCTTGCCGACCTCTGAACTCGCTGGTCACACTATATGACCACGGTCCACGACCACACCACACAAAAACCATAAAGTCTAAGAGAGTAGAGTATCATAGGTTAAATTCAAGATAAGCTATCCAAACTAAAGTTCAGTTTAAATAGGACAAAAAATTACTCAACAAACAAAATGCCGGCTTAACATTGGTGGGAGACAGATTGGGATCGTCCTCCACCGATTGGCCATAGTCGTGGAAATCTTCTCGTTCTGGAATTATATTATTATATTAATTTGACCCACCTCCCACATAA
>JASANF010009647.1:0-26162 GCA_030248245.1 Trissonchulus sp. WLG1_4
ATCAAAACAGATTTGCTTGCATAAATTTTCAGTTATTAAAAAAATTCATTTTAAAATCTCGCAATATGGTGTGTGGGTCCTATTCTAGGGTTTGGCGCTATCGCGCCAACCCTGATTAATTTACAGAAAATTTGTGCGTTAATATAACAAATATCCGCTTGATTTTTACAGCGGTTTCATAAACTTCATTCAACTTAAAAATTCAAATTCAATGTTACAATTCTTTATAACACGTTGTAATCTGTAAAAACTTAGTAAAAAACGTTGTGAAAAACTAGGATTGAATTAGTTTTTAACAAAAATATTTTTTTGATTTCGAGACCAATTTTGTTTCCATATCTCAACCATATCCTCAACTCAAAACATACTATATCATGTGGAATGCGAAAAAATAAAAATATCAAACTATAGTTCAAAATGTGAATAGAATTATAGCAATGTATCTCTATCGTGTGGCGTTCTTGGCTTGTCGAATTTGGCTTGGCACCGGCAATTGTTCGTAAATATTCTCCGCTTGCTGTACTGGTGGGATAGTCCAAATGCGTCGGGCGTTTCGCGGTCGACACGTCACAACCGTCCGCTTGCGCCACAAACCCGCCACGTGCATCGACCACGCCACCAAAACTGACAAAATAATCAGGCCGGACACGATTGCGACCACGAAAACGAAACACTGTTGAACGCACAGGGGCGAGGTGTTGTTGTCGGTGAGGGAGTCTGAAACAAATTATAGTTGAAAATGTTAAAAAAGTTCAAAATTAAAGATCATGAGATAGTCAATTCTTAAATGGGTTGGTTTGACACGTTTTCATGATCTCTCCTAAAGGTTGATAAATCAACACAGAGTTAGCGGAATAGCATGTTCGAAAAATAAGTGAAGCTGTGACATCGGAATCAAGTTCATGTAACCCAGCAAACATATTTAACGAATATTCAAGTAGTCGCCATGATAACGATTTAAACTGATGATTTCGTCCAGTCTACGCGACTTTTTCTATTTTTGTTTATAACCAGCTATTCTTTAAGTCTAACTATTTTAGTGAAATAGTTTTTATTTCCTAGTCACTTAATCCATCGTGCCTAAAACCTGAGTCTTACCAATAGTTCTGACGCCTGGTCCAACCACAGTGATAGGTTGACTAGTCAGACAACCGGCCACATTGCAGGCAGTGCAGCAGTAAACACCGTTGTCGTCCAGCACCAAATAGGGTCGGCTCGACGAAGCGATCTGCCCGCTCTGAAACGATACAGGCTTAATTTGATTAGTTCATTAAAAACTAATGCATTGGCATGCATTATTGGCTATGGCGTGATATTGTATAGGGGTAACCATGCATTATAAAGGCTTGCACAAAAAAGTATCCATCCTACTGTCACTATTATTTGCTGGACATACACAGCTAGCTAGCCTATCTTGTTATTATAGTTAGTATATCTGGCACTTTTTTGTGGAGGGGGGGCTCATTTCTGGTTATGTCCCCCCACTTCGGGTCACCCTTCTCCACTTGAGCCCCTATTTTTGTAAGCACCTCAAAGTTACTAATTATATGTTACTACGTCGTCTGAAAACATTAGAACACGTCTGAAAACATGAGTTGTAGTTTTTGGCGCAGTGCTACTTGAAATGTAGCTCTTTTGAATCAAAGATTCATTATTTGCTGAAGTTGTTGTCAAGTAATTGCTGAAGTTGTCAAGTAATAAAGTAATGTTCACTACTATACAAAAACTAGCCAAGTCTACAACGGGTTGCCAACCGATCAGGGCACCCTCTATTCTAGGCAAAAACCCTTTATTAGTGTTCAGGTGCTCAAATTACCCCTAGAAACACTCAAATTTCAATTCTGTGAATTTGACCCATTCAGACACCTTGTTGCGTGGTACCTTGCAAGTGGGCCCTAGGAGGGATCGAGGGATCGAGGGTTCTAGGCTAAAATGGACCTCAGTTTTATGTTTAAGGGCAAAAATTACAATTAGAAACATCAAAATCTCAATTTGAAAAATTGATCCCTCTTGATCCTGGGGGGGGGGTTTACACAAGGGGCGAATATGGGGATTAAGCAGGGAGGTCTTAGGCGAAAACAAACCCTAGATTTGTGTTCAGGGGACCAAATTACCACTAAAAACGAACTTTTACGGAAAAACTAGAAAATAATTAAATTTTAAGTAACCTGGGGCCAAGGGGAGACAGAGAGCCTCGGGAACTCATCCTTAAAATTTTCGGGGTCACACGACTCCGCCCCCAAAAAGCATAGGCGGAACTAGGGGGGGGGGGGGGGGGGGGGGCTCGAGCCCCCCCCCCTTTGGGTCGAGGCCCGAGGGGCCCCCGACTTTGGCATACGTGTAGGTCGCTTTCCATGTTGCTTTGGGGCCTATTTAGACCATTGTAGCCTGCTGTGGACCACATAGGCCCCTCTCCACGTTGTGTTAGGGCTTATTTAGGCCCTTGTAGTCTACTGCAGACTAGATATGTACTATGTACACCCCTCTCCATGCTGTTTTGGGGCCTATTTAGGCCTTTGTAGCCTGTCGTAGACCAGATAGGCTCTCTCTCCATGTTGTTTTGGGGCCTATTTAGGTCCTTGTAGCCTGTCGCAGACTATATAGGCCCTCTCTCCATGTTGCTTTGGGGCCTATTTAGGTCCTTGTAGCCTGTCGTTTACTCTACACAAGGATCCCCCATTGTTTTTATGGCCTGGCTGGAAAAAATTTCCGATACGTCCGCAATTAACTCAAAACGGCCTAAAAATAAAATTTTTTCCCAAATTTGTTTCTGGGGGCCGCCGCCCCCACACCACTGCAACCTTGTGGCTTATTCTTCCTTGCTTTCGTGCATTGGGCGCTCTTTGATTGCTTAATACACTGCTAAGCAGGGGCGTAGCCGGGGCGGTGTTATTCCCCCCCGCGAAATTTTTCGGACTGAAATTTTACACAAGGATCTCCCCTTTTGTTTTTACGGTCCGGCCGGAAAAAATTTCCAATACGTCTCCAGTTGACCAAATTTAAGGTAAAAAGAAAAAATTTCCCAATTTTTTCCTGGGGGCTACCGCCCCCAGACCCCTGCAAGTTTTTGGCTTAGTGTTCCTTGCTTTTATTTTGCATGTGCATATTCATATACCTAGTTAAATTGTAATTGCGTAATACACTGTACCATCGTTTTAGCAGTTTTATTGTTACAATAATGACAATTTTTTAGTAACTTACAAAATTTAATGTCAAAAAAATTTCGGAAAATTTGCAGATTGGCTAGCTTCTGGACCCTTGCCGACGCACTGTTTTGTAATTTTCGGTCCTTTGAACTCCACTTTTACGTTCGATGCTGCTGTGGTCGAAAATAAGCATTGTTTTTGACCGAAAAATGCTAATATTTGTCGTTTTTTGCGTTAAAATAGCAATTAAGTGCATTTTAGCTCTTGTCGAAAAAATGGGGCCTATTGGTTAGGGGGCCTATCGGGGTCCAAGCCCCCCCCATGAAAAATTTCTAGATCCGCCACTGCCCCAAAGGGTCAAAGGATCGCCAAGCTGGGTGCTACAATTACTCAACGGGGATTTTGCTTTGCTTTGTTTGTAAAGTGTTTACTATATCCATAAAGTTTTACATCTTAAAAGCCGATATCAAAAGATGTCCACATAAATTTCAATAATAGCAATATTCTCCTCCCGCTTTCAAACCTAAAAGTCACAGGAATACACAAAATATTTTTACAAAAGCATTACCTTCAACCAAAAGAAATCTGGTTGAGGGATCCAGTTGTAGACAGGGGGGCACATGAGGACCAGAGAGCCAGGAGCCAAGCGAAGAGTGGGGGGCAAGGCGGAAAAGTGGGGGTCCAATCGGGCGACCAGTAAAACTTGCGGTCGACTCACAACCTCGGCTCCAGGCTGGCGGCAGACGCAATGGTAGGCTCCTTCGTCCGCTGGAATTAGAGCGAATAAGCCTATAGCTAAGTCCCGAACTTTACGTCAACCAAGAGCACTTCAACCTACAGTATCGACAAAAATTACTTGCTACAGACTTCGGAGTCAAAAAAATAAACTATATATTAGCTTAGGTTCCGGAATCCGATGGACTCCGACTCCATTTTCACTCCGGAGTCTGTAGCTTGTCCGTACCGATGTCCATATGGCTGTTGTTGCGGAATATTTGATACCCATTTTGGTGCAAACTACATACATAATGCTAGTGAAAGTAAATGCCCTGCAGTCCTGGACGTAACGTCCTAAATGATACGCATACTAATACTAATTGATTGTGCTGAGCAATTTCATCCAACTTTCCAAAACACTCAAGAACATACTAAACTTTAAAAAATCATCTTGTACCTTGTCTAAAGCCATGAATAATTAAAATCCCGTTTTTCCGACACAATTGCAATCGACGGTGACTTCCTTTATCTTCCCGTTGACTTTCAACCAACAGCGGCGTGTCACAGCTAAAGTCGTTTATCGTGGCATCAACCAAACTGACTGTCTGGCGGATACCGTTTCGATAAACCGTTACGGTGGCGTAGTCTGAACAGCCACAGCCGCAGGGAACGGAAACGGACGCATTCTCCGGCACACGCCAGCTCTCGTCACGTTCTTGCAGCAGCAGACTGGGAGTCGCCAAGGCTGAAACAATATTGAACAAATTTATTTTTTGTTGTTTTTAATTTTTGAAAGCCAAAACTTTTATTTTAATTTTTTAATTTTTACGCATTGTGCTTGCAAGCATATTAGGTGTACGTAATGAAGTCTGAATTTGGGGCTCCAGCAGAATTTTGAGAACCCTCCCCCATTGATTATCCAAAATTAAGCTAAATTTAGCAAAACTCTGAAAAAGAGCCGTTTTTCGCTACCATGATTGATCTAATTTTGAGACCCTTTGCAGTGGATTCTCTTCCCTAGGAAAGGGGTCAGGTGTGACCCTCATCCCTCCCCTTATCCATTTGTGCTAAAAAGGCTTTGTAGACGCAACCCTTACACCTTCTGTAGATTTCACTTTACTCATGTGATTACTTATTTCTTTAAAATTGTATAATGCACAAGCACAACTGCTAAAGCTGAGTTTGTATGAGTATGTACCTCTAGCACCCGGCTAATACTCGCGCTTATCCGTATCCCCATTTGGTAATTAACGTAGCTACAAAAAAACTATATACAAACGAGGCATATTTTTGCCAGTGGATTAAGTCCAGTCTGTTTGCAAAAAATTGGACGAAATTATTGTGTCAACGGTTTACCTACAGAAGCTGACTGACGTTATGCCTGAGTTCCTGACCCTTTGTGCACATTGCTCAAGGACAAGTATGAACCGGGTTTAAATAGTAACCCACTTAGTTGAGCTTATATTGCATTGTAAGTTTACACTACGAAACTGAACTTATTCCATCAAGCAACTATTTGGCTAGAAGTACTAAACTCAACGGTTCAATAATCAATACGTCAATCAAATGTCATTACAAGAAATTAATAATTTATAAAATAACGGTTTCCGTTGGGATATTTAACCTCGTGTACACTAATCTGACCAATATATCACTAACAGGGAACAGCTAAATGTTAAGATCCTGTTCTATCTAAAACATAAATATCTATAGTAGAAAACTAAAACATATGGATTAAAAACTACACAAATATATGTAATACTAACTAAATAAATAGCCAAATATTACAATCGAAATATCAAATTTAAAACAATCATACCAAGTTCCAGAATATCCGAATCCTTATTCGCAATAGCATTTCGCGAAATATGGCACAAACAACAGCAAAAAAGAGCTGCAAAAGAAGACGTAAGAAAAGCCAACATTTTAGCCGACTGAAAGTTTATTAGGAACAGCTCAAGTTTGCAGCCAAGCGCACTGGTTTTTGCAGGTGCAATAATTCTCTTCTTACTCGCTGGATCGAATGTCAATTAGATGACCAGTCACCAGATGCACTGGCATGATTCTAATTTGACTTTCGGACACCAGAAAACAGGGGGGGTTGATTTTGAAATAAAGTTTTTTTAAATTTATAGGGAGTAATATTTTTTATTTCGTAAACTATCACATTAAGTATTATAATTAAATATATATAGTGAGTACTGAGTGATGAAAAACGCTGTCATAACTAAGTTTTTTATTAAGTGATAAAAGGCACCAGAAACAATCAATACTTTGCAACGCACTTGCAACTTTTTTTATAATCTGAGACTAAAACCCCAATTTTTCTAAAACTTAACATCATTGCCCCCTGTCGCCGAAATAATCAAATTAATCTTAGTGCAAGTGAAATGTCTGCGAATGTGTTGCCAATTGCTGTTTGCGGCGTCTGCTGGGCCCAGACCAGAGCAAAGGTTGGTCACGGAAGGATTATTAATGAAACTTTACTACACTAGCCATTCATTAATCTTCCGGGCTTGTGGTTGCTAGGCGTGTTCGTGGCTATTGTTCGGAAGTTTGTGAGGACTTTGAGGAAAAGAAAGGCTTAAATTGACTTTTCTAATTATGATGTTAGGTAAGGGTCAATTCAGATTTGCAGAAGTCTGCTCAGTCACTCGGTGACTGTAATGAACAAAGCCCTACGGCCTACACTTGCTGCGATAGGAAGGGCTCGAGTTTACGCGGGTTGAATGACTTAAAAGTCAAAACTGACATGAACTTGGGTTCTCACCCTGTCCTGAAAGGCCAAAATGTCTAGCTGGTGTCTGGATTACTAGAAATGTCAAATGTCTAGGCATATAATCTACATAGGTGACGCACGAAGGCAAATTAGGCGAAAAGGTAGCAGACACCACCAGACTGTGTCTTCGTACCTATAACGGGCCTGCAACCCAGCCAGCCGAACTGTTTCCAAATGAAACCATCCCCAATAGGACACGTACCCATCTGGGATCATACAGCCAAGTTAACGAATCAGTGTGGCAAGCCTTTCAATGTTTCAAGCTCTCCCGACAACGGGTACGGTTCGAATATAGGTACTTATATCATACCTGTCTTGAAATAACAAAGCAATAACTAACGCCAATAACTAAGTGCACGCTGCTACATTCAAGATCCATTCATTGATACCTATGTACGTATGTACGGACTTTAGGCTGCAATACACGTTTACCCAAGAAGTAAGAACTACATAATGAATTGACCCATTCAACGTAAAGCACTACACATAAACTAGATAGATTAGATTCCCACCATAACCAACATAACACTTAAGGTGGTAGTTACGTTTTCGAAGTTTTTGCATTAATTCAAAAAATACTTGATCGAACAAAATCAAATTTAGCACAGACATTGCAAATGTAGGCAGCAATATTTGAGCTTAGTTTAAAATTGATTCTAACTTTTACGATCATTTTATGGCTCAGAAACTGGCTTTTTTGTGTATTTTTCGAGAACTTGGAAAATTGTGCATAAATTTTTGTGGCTCCTACACTACTCAGAAACGCCATTCAAAAAAGGTCTAACCCGTTTTATTTTAAGAATATTTTCAGCCAAAATATGACATATTTCTGTTAGTCGTTCTAGGCGATCTGTAACTTTGAAGTTTTTTACCACAATTCTGACTTCTCATCCCATTATCACATAATACGAATAACCGCTTGGCACCATAATTTACATGTGAATAGTCCCTTATGCATCTATTATACTTGCAAAATTTGGTTAGTATATGTTACAGCAACCAATAGCCTTGGCAGTTTTATTAAACCCCTTCAAAAATTGCAAATTTTCTTCAGTCTCCTGAATCGTCATTTTTTAAACTTTTGTCCGCCATTTTTTCAAATGTACGGGAAAACTGTGCTTAATGTAATATTTGCTGACCCCAATGAGGCCCTATTTAACTGAAGTGAAATTTTTTTAAAAATCCGTCATTTCTGAGCACAATGAGTGATTTCAGTTGAAGTAACCAATATCTTGTTCCGTTCATAAGAATACGAAGAAAGCTTATTTGACAGTAGCCAAACAAATTTGCCCTATACCTTTTTCGAATTGAGTGAAAAGGTTGATTATTTTTTTAGTTACAGCCTACCAAAGTCATAAAAACTGCCGTTTCTTGACTTTTTAGAAAAATTTGAAGCAAACTTTTGCTCACTGTAAAAATCTGCTAAAGTATTACGTTTAGTTAAGCATACCAGCACTTTTGTAACACTTCAACGCGCCTCTGGTATAAATTGCTTAAGTGTATGCGGAACTTTTTTACCATAGTGAGGAAATAACGAAATACCGGGGAAAATGCATAAAATTTAGCTGATAAGCTTCACGAAAATAGTTGGCGTGCACACTATGAGTAACATCGACTCTTGAAAAATTGTAATTTTGTAAAAAATAAGTTGATTAATAATATGCAAAAGACCGCTTGTAAATTGATTTAGTAATTGCTACAAAAAAGAGAACATTGAAAAAAGCTGCGAAAACGTAACTACCACCTTAATGGGGCTAAAATTGGACTAGGTATATTCCTTTAGGTACTTAATATACACACTTATCAGAAAAACATGACTTCGGTGGCAATTCAAGTACATATTTAAATAGGTACATATGTACATAATACATAAATACATACGTGATAAACTGCGAAATCTTAGCTTACTGTGTGCTTCATTTATGTGCTGTAACAGAAATCAAATACATAAGCATGAAGTAGAACAGGTTTAAGGAATATTGACAATTTGAGACTGAGACCCACAGAGTTCACTCTCACCCATACATGTTATAATGTCAAGATTCCTTCAGACAGCAATAGCATTTGAATGACCCAGAGCGGAATCAAACCACACATATCTGGATTTGCAGATCGACCCCATTTCAAAAACTCACAGGCCCACAATTTGTTAGTACTATGTCAGGTGATTCGTAATAAATACAGTAGCATACACGTGTAATTTCAATGCGAATCACCTGAGCAGTGGGCCTTTGAATTTATTGAAATGAGGCCAAGAGGCTATTCCATTTGAGCTATGTACAATACAGGGTCAATGCTGAACTGTTATTAATCTATGTGGGTATGTATACCTAACGGAACAGCCTGTCATCGTTTGCAATACAATACATAAATAAAACCAAGCTGTAATCCATTTTATTTGAAATTACAATCCATTCTAAAACAAGTTTAAATTTCAAACCCATTTAGCCAGAGGTGGAACACTGGGTGGCCAAAAGCCCACTTCTTCTAGCAACTGCACACAAGTGTTCCAAAGTTTTTCTTGTAGAGTTTCGTCCAAACTAAGAGTGCTGGGCTTGACGATTTTCGCATAGCGATCGAAGTATTTGCCCGAAATAGCTTCGGCGCTCGGATTCTGCGCTAAATAAACCAAACTAACGGTTCCTTCGGCCAAGCTATCCCCAGTAAATCCAGCCAGATCCAACAGCTTTGTCTGAATAATGCCCGGTTCAAGCAAATTCACGTAGACACGGTACGGAGATAAGCGTCGACTGAGGGAGAAGCCAAAGTAATTGAGGCCCAATTTAGACGCAGAGTATTGCTTCATTTTTTCGTACGCCCCGGGCTGAGTGGCTTGGAGGTCGTCCCAGTTGATACCTTCCGGGAACCAAGCGTGCGTCATGGAGCTGACCAAAACGATGCGCGACGGAGCATTTTGAGCCAACAAATCGCGCAAACATTCCACCAGAAGAAAGTTAGCTAGCAAATTAACCTGAAAACCAACACCACAATGCTTGCTGTTTTTTATCAGTGCCATCAAGAGTACAGCGTCACAGTCTATATAGAAGAAGCGTGAGACACTTTCCAGCCTGCCTGTGTTCTAGGCAGATGCGCTGGTCGTTTTCAGGCCACATGTTGACACTTTGTGCAACATGTGACTGGCATAGAGTTGGTCACCGGCCGCGTAAGCCGCCGGGCGGCGGCTGGGCCGGCGGAGAAGCTCGGCCGGCCGGCCGTGGCCGGCCACGGCCGGTAAAAACCGGCCGGCCCATGAAAGCCGGCCAGCCGGCCGGCCGGAGCGGCCGATTTTTGGACGAAACCAATTCGTCCAAAATCCTGAGTGTCATTTTGACATAACTTAGCCTGCCAGACTGTTATGCCGGCCTAATTTTGTCAGTCGGTCGAATCTGGCTGGCCGGCAGGTGTTTCTAACACTGGTAGCGAGCCTATTTTGACGGGCTTTTTCCAGCCGGCCGGCAACTATCGGGCCGACCGGCCGACCGAAAATTCCGGCCGGTCACAAACACTAGCTGGCCAATCAGCGCGTAGATTCTCTGCGCAACACACTTTAGTATATAATCGCTGATGCGTTGATATTTGATAAGCATTAAAATTTGGGATAAAAGGTTAAAATAACTCATTATTTATTCATAGTCTGCTTGCAAAAACATTAAAAAAGGTTTGCAAATACCTTTGGGGATATTCTGCAAACTTTCAGCAAAATTGATTGAGAAACTTTCGAGATATAAACTTTTCTCAATTTGTCGAAAGTTTCTCAATCAATTTTTCCAAGCTTTTTTCCCTATCTTAATGCTTATTAACGCATCAGCGATATATACTAAAGTGTGTTACGCAGAAAATCTACGCGCTGATTCGCCAGCCACAAGTTGCACAAAATGTCAACATGTGGCCTGAAAACGACGAACGCATCTGCCTGTGCTAGAACACAGGCAGGCTGGAGAGTTTCTCACTTTTCTTCTATAGAGCGTGAGACGCCATACTCTTGGTGCCGTGATCTATTGTGAGTCTACCACAGCCAACGGATTTTTAACAATGTCGCAACCAGTCTTCGCAACTTAGTCGGGAACGAGAGGGGAAGTATTAAGTCCTACTATGTGTACATATGTACATATGTACATATGTATGTATCATACATATGTACATGTCTTTAGACTATGTACATACAGTCCCAGCCATAACTAGGACCCCTTCTTCGCGGCTTCGCGAATATTTCCCGGTCATAATTAGTGTCCTTTTCCACATTCGTTCGCAGATCAAGGTGTCAGCCTACTAATGCACATAAACGTAAATACGTGTAGCGTACGTATTTCACGCAACGCATATTATGTAACTAGACTTGGCCTCGGCAACGAGCTGCAAATAATTCAGCCTTGCCGTCCCTCTAATTTAAAGGCCTATTCACACGAGGGCGCATGAGCGGGCGCATGAGCGGGCGCATTCTATTTTCACACTGCCTGCTGCATTATTTCACACAACGCAGTATGCAACTGTGCGTGTGCGCCCGCTCGGCGCTCATGCGTACATTACATACATTATGTCTGATTTGCACATAATTTCATTACGAAATATTATCTGATTCGTTACAATTTTTGCAGCTTTTCTTAAGGTGGCGCTCCGAATAACTTACTTTGGGCAGTAAAAGTTTTCAGTCACGTTTTCAGGTCTTTGTTCTTGAAGAAAGGTTGTTCAGCAGTGAATTAGCTTTCGTTTGATATATATACATAACATGTAGTTTTGTCGAAATTAATTTTTTGACCTGAATTTTGATATGGCAAAATCTTCAAATCGATTTTCCGAAAAATTGTATACCTATGGCTTTTGTTACTTTTGATAACGTTTTTCCGCAGATAATAGGTGACTGCAACTTTTTAAAAAGTCGTTTGTGTAGGCAAACATTTGTAAAAAAATTTCAAATTACGTTGAGCGATATTGACAAAAATGCACTATTTTTCAAGTTAATTTTTCGTTAGCAACTTTTTGGCTTCTCCAACTTTTCTCAATGGTTATTTGCATCAAAAAATACGCTCTATTTTTTGACACTGTCGTTTGTGTGGGCAAACCTCAGATTTTTCTGATCGGCAATAGCCTTTTTTGAATCGTGATAGCTCTCCTCCATGTCGTTTTTTCATTGTGAAATTTGACTTAAAGTTAGAAAATAAGTAGATTCAGGTGTACCTTCTTCGAAAATGTTGATTTCTGTTTTTGGTGAAATTCTGCAGCGATTTCAAGTTGACCAATTTTAGAAAAACGAGTGTATTTTGAGCCAAAACAATTGGATTAAAATTATAAGAAAAGATACACCTCGGCAACATAATTACCTACAGTTTAAGCTATAGATCGTAAAATTTGAACAAAGTTTCGCTCAGTTATGCCGTTTGAAAAATTATGCGCATTTAGCGAAAATAGAAATTTTCAATCGGTGATAGTAAATCAGAACAAGGCAGCAGGCACGTGAAACTTACTCAGAAACAGAGCTTTGTAACAGGCTTCAATATATTTAAACGAAATTCAATCTAGCTAGAACCTACGTCGACTTATAAAATAATAAAGTTATGGAAGTTATTCGGAGCGCCACCTTAAGGCGGCGCTTTGGATAACCGAATTTGGGCGATAAATAAACAAGCTGTCATTTGATGTAAATAACGTCAAATATTGTATATTGTTCAACTTGAAGTTTCAACCTATTTTTCAATGGGAAAAATCTTCAAATCGATATACCAACAAATTCTGTACGGCCTTTGGTATTTTTTAAAACAGTTTCGTAGAGCATATTGCTAGCTGCAACTTTTTGAAAGGTCGTGTGTGTAGGCGAACCTTCTAAAAAATTTCCTACATACGTTGAGCAACATCGACACAAAATCAGCTATTTTTCAACTTAATTAAAAGTTATATACACTGTGGCTTCTGAAACTTTTTTCAACGCATTCTGGTACTGAAAAAATTAGCTCTATTTTTTAACAATCCGTATGTGTAGGCAAACTTCAGGTTTCTGAAATGGGCTACAGGGTAAATTTTTTAAGATTACTATCAGCTGCGAAAACCGATCCGCATACAGCTTTCCAAACTATTAGAGCAGATGTATATAGAGGTGCCGAATTTCCTGAATTGTAATTATTATGATTTACCTCAATATGATAGGCTTTATAAAACGTCACTTTCGATAAAAATTAAAATAACTAAAAGTTTGCAGCTTGGAGGTTGGAGCTATTATAGTGTCTGAGTGGGGTATAATAGATTATGATATGATACATGTGAGTGTGACCTTATTAGACGTAAAAATTGAAAATTTGCGCATTTCACACAATAAATTGAAAAACCGAAAAATCCAAGACCTTTTTTGGTTAAACCACGTCAGTAGTAAAACAAACTTTCTACCTGCAGCGTCATCTCGAGGCCGTGTGTGCTTGTCTGGCGCTCTGGTAAGAAAACTCCAGCATTACAAATCAAACCATTGAGCGTGGGAAATCGTGACCGAATGTCCACAGCCAAGGAAATTACTTCATTCAGATCACTAAAGTCACCAATGGCAAAATCCAAGCTAGTTTGATTGGCCTAAAAATATAACAAATACAAGATCCAACTAACGGAACTACCATGTTGATGGTCTGGTATCAGATTAAACAGAAGAGCTTAGTTTGTGTTATGAAAGTTGGGTATGTCAAAGTCAATCTAACCGTTAGCTTAACAGTTTGTTTGTATGTCTGTTTAAATTAATGAGGACGAGTAGGTATGTAAAACATTGCGCTATTCCTTGACTGATCGAGCGAATTTTAGTCATAACACACAGTTCAAAATCATGTTCAACTAGAAGGAACAACAAGCTCCGCACATTAACACTTTAACGTTAACACTGCATTTGGATTCCAGAATCAAAAATAAAGACCTGTCGGGCTGTGGCCCAAGAGAAAAACAGATGCGTCACTTTCTTATTTTAGTGGCATGCCTTCTGCGACTACTTGCTGTACTCATAGCCATTCATAACGAAATCATATTTTAGATTTCTCAAGTGGTGCAACTATTTTCAGACAGACACTGTATCCTGAATAATAGACTAATCTTAGCCTCAGCTCCCAGCTGCTCTAAAATGTACTCAATGGCTGCTTCACAGCGTTCTACGGTGCGGCCATGGACGATTATGTGATTTTCTGGATTTTTGGCCAGTTCCAACGCCGTTTGTCGACCAATCCCATCCGTTGAGCCGGTGATCAAAATCGTCCGTGAATTGTCTCTCGATTGAGATTTTTCCAATCTAAAAACGTGGTCAAGTTAAAATACAGTAGAACTCAAAATTTATACAGTAAAGCTCAAAATTTAATAAAAAACATTCTTTCTTATTGAGGAATCTTCCCCGGTGATCCCAGTCAGTAGCCAGCCACAACAAACGCCCTGTAGACTCTAGGTTAGGTCTAGATCTAGAACCTAGGTTCCGACGCTGGGGGCCGGATAAGCCAACCACTGAAAATAGACTGCCTGATACGGAACATATGCGCGATTGAACGATTAAATCGCATATGATAACCACTGCAAGTGTTTTTTGGTGCACTAACTACATAGGTATATATACTCTAAGCCTTTGATTTTTTTCTTTTGCTACAAATTACACAGTACAGATCAGTGTGTTTGTATAGTTTTTTCAAAAAGCCCACTGTCCAGTATTACACATTTGTTTATGTGCTATAAACTACAAAGTTAGAATGCTGAAAAATTTTGTTTGCTGGTTATAAAAAACACATAATATACTAACCTCCACATTGTTAAAAAAAATCATCACACGTGTGCTTGAAAAAGTATATTCAAAAGAAGCAAATTATGCACCCGAATACATCAAGCTAAACTGAACCAAGTAATTACTTTCAAAAATAAACGTCATTTTTTTTAATCATATAAAATCGAGCTTTCTGGATTTCGAAATGATCAAAAACCCAATTAATAATTTGACTAATGATATATGGGAATATAACAATAAGCTGAAAATGAGTCTTGTATGAAATTACAGCTGACAGGCATGAGTAATTTCTTTCACTGAGCACCCAGAAAATGTGTTGTCTAGTCTAGACTGATCTGAGGTTTCACACAGTTGCTATCAGCAACATGACAATTTTCAGTAAGTTTCTAGAAAATGTAGAACTTCTAAGTAAAAAGTTTCATTCTTTTTGTAAGCGAGATACACAATGTTCAGTATTATTAGATCACTAAAAATGTTTTAGAAAGTGCACGCCAATCTTCCTCTGAAAACTGTAAAAATATTAAATAAGTAGCCTATTCTTCAATGACTTAAGTCTGACAAAAAATAGTTGCACCACTTGAGAAAACTAAACGTGATTATTTCGTTACGAAAAGAATAGATTTTGACTATCAAGAGTACAGCAAGTAGTCGCAGAAGTCGTGCCACTGAAATAAGTACGTGGCGCAACATTTTTTTCAGACCTTAGTTTTCCGAAAATCCGAACCCTCAACTGCGGGTAGCTACAAACATGTAAGGACCGATTCAGACAGCCCTTTGTGCGCTCAATCGGCAGAAGTAAAAAATCCCATTTCCAGTTTGCAACATATAGTAAGTGACTGTGAGTAATACGGCCACAAACTGTAAAACAACTAAGTAACTGTCAACAAAAGGGTACGTAGATAAAACAGAAGACCCATCTCAATATACCCAGATTATGAATATCGGAAATCAAAACAAGCAAAAAAAGACGGAATACCGGAAACTTTACTTCAGTACATAACAAAACACGACTTTCAAACTTGTGTGACGAAAACGCATACAGTAATACATACATAATACACAAAAATATATAATATAAGCATAGACCAACACTGTATATTACATATACGACCACGGATAAATAAAAGTTTTCTGAACATATTTTGCGATAGACTCTTCGGTAAGGTTAACGCTGTGGAGAGAGATGTTAGCCATCCGTCAACCGATCTAAATCTTGCGCAGTCACCACGATTCATCAAGAGTACTCGAGCTGTTCGTTAGTCACGTACTCACCAAGAGCACACGATAAAGGTCAGAAATGTACTCATATGATAGATTAATGAGTTTATCAAGACATATTTTAATCTTTTCTGCGTTGTTTCCCTGAGCCGCGACCCACATTCTGAGATCCAGTCTGCTTTTTCCGCCCACCAGAAAGTAGCGGATGCACATCTGAAATTATAGCAACAAAAACGTCAGTGTTTTTCCTCTCCAATCGTCAAGTAGTGTTGGGATTTTTTTCGAAACGTACCCGAACCCGAACCCGAACTTTGGCCACATGAACTGCATGACATTACACACTTACTATATTTGAATACAGAATGTAAAAAAAGTGTGGAGCAATTGAGTCAACAACCTTTCAAGGATTAAATACTTTTAGTATTCAACGTTAAATAACGTGATTAGCCAGTACCTAATAAACCGACTAAGTTTCATGCTTAATCAAATCATATTCAATTTAACCGTATGGGTGGGATTCGAACTGCCAACCTTTGAATTAACAGTCTAACGCCCAAACCAACAGGTTAAGAGGCAACGTAGATGAGTTATGAGTTTGTCAGAATTCCCTTTGCGGAGCAGACGTTACGTCGCTCATACTGACAGATAGGTTAAGTTTAGGCCTTTTGGCGATTTATATTCTTTACTATAATTGACTATTAGCATAAATTGTACCAAAAAGGCGAACTTTTCAGCCTGTGCCAATTGTGGTGCTGAGATTATATATACAGTTTTGAGTTGGAATGAGTTGGAATAAATGGACAAATAAATGGTTTGTAATTTGTATCATATGCAATCCAGCTTGGGTTAATGTGATCATACTATAAGCGATTGATACTCGCTGTCACGATGCGCGATTGAGACGAAACACCAAAAAGTTTCTGCATGTCCGCTGCATTCTATTAACAAACTCTTTTATGTCATACTGCCATTTTCGAACGCTGGCGCTCACGAATTGTTCGCGCGAATAGAGTTCAGGCCTAGGGCTGATTTAGATTCAAACCGAACTCAAATTCGAACCGAATTCAAACGAACAATTTGAGAACACACACGTGCACTACGTCTGCAGCCTTGCTGCGAAGAAAACAGCAGAATGAAAAAATTTGGGATTTTTTGAAAAGTGTGAAGTTAGTTCGTATATTTATTATACTAAAAAATGTTCAGTATCTTTGGAAATTCTAAAAAAATCGGTATAAAAATTTCGTAATTCGATCAGAAAATTTAGGTACCCGAACCACTTTTTGCGACCCCGAACTGACTTGTACCCGAACCCGAACCCGAACTGAAAAAATGACCCGAACCGTACCCGAACCCGAACTTTCGTCCCAACACTATCGTCAAGCAGGGAAATTATCAATTCAGCAGTTTGACAGGTCGGGTCTGAAATGTCGAGTAACACAAAAATCCAATAATACTCTTAATCAGGATAACAATGTTTTGGTCCCGGAACGCTTGAACCAACTCAAGATTCACAATCCAGATGAGAGTAAAAGTTCCGGAAGAAAATTTTTAGTTTCAAATACAAATTTTGGGCATTTGTACCGAAGCAACCGTAGACTCAAAAATAATATTTCATTTGTATGTGACTTAATACGCCAAAATCTTGGCGTTTTCACAAGTTATCAAAAAAGTGAGAGATTTAGGTGGAAGTTTCTTGGGATTATGGGAGAAAAACAAAAGACTTTCAACCAAGCCCTTCATTGCATGAACACTAAAGTGTCGCCACAAAGTGCATTGTGCTAAAACGCGACTCGAGCAAACCGTTTAATACCACTGCAATGCAAAAAAATGATAGTATTATAAGTTCCAACTGTGTTTACAGTATACTCCTACCCGAAACGTAAAACGAGAATAACTGTATACTTAAATTAAACACAGATTCACTGCATATTTCTCCCCAACAACAACATAAAATTCAAGTGTCCTTCTATAATATAGTACATAAACAGAAATCTGGGCACTATAGAATTCGCTAAAACTATGATAAATTACCTTCGATTGGAGATCCTGAAAGCTCTATATCATGAATTTTAGCTCGCTGCTTTTTCATGTAGTCGTTTGATTTGGAATCAGGTTGGACCTATAATCAGACGTAACATCAAAATCAGTCAATATTGTTTTCAAGACAATGAATGACTACGTACTGGCACGATCGCAGCTTGTAAAACTGCGATAAAACTATCAGACGTAAGCATAAGAATAGAATAACAACAATATCCTGGAGTATTGAGCGAGCTAAAATACTGAAGTTGAAGCTAAAGTGAGTGATCCGAATCGATGACAATAGGACATACATGCGATACTCCAGACCATAACCAAAACAGCACAATCGTACATTATATTCCTACTTTTAATATTATGGCTTCAGAACATTTAAAGTGTCTATAAATACCAGTTATATACTAAAACAACCGGCTATCTTATTCCCACATAACTTTCAATAAATGCTATGTCTTTAACCCAAGTCTGTAATGCAAACATGGTTTTTTTTGCGTCCCACAGTGCGTCCAGACGCAATGACATTCAGCTGGACGCAAATTTTTTTAGCGGGACGCAAACGGGACGCAGTGATTTTTTTGGAATTGTGACTAAAAAACCCAGATAAAGTCATGGCACTCTGTCCCGATCGTAAGAAATTCCAAATATACGTCTCAATTGACCAAATTTACCTTAAAATCTAAAAATTTTCCAAATTTCTTCTGTAGGCTGCAGAACATATTGAGTCTTTTAGAGTAGCTACTAGGTTTTTCACACCGCCAGACCCCTTTGGTTTTTATGCCGGCTAGACAAAATTTCCGATAGTCTCAATTACCAAATTTGGCCTAAAATAAAAAATTCTCGAACAAGTTGTCTTGGGCTGCCGCTCCAGACATCTCAACTCTGTGGGTTACTATTCATTGCTGTTATTTTTCATCCTGGGTTTTTTAAGCCATAGCTAACCATGGCCTAAATTTTTCCGATCGGCCTAAATATTTTCAGCGATTGAGCCAGCTGGCCTAATCTTTTTCAGCTCGGATGCAGAAAAAATTTCCGATACGTTTCCAATTGACCGAATTTGGCCTAAAAATCAAAAATTTCCCCAATTTTTTCTCCCGCCCCAGCCCCCGCAACTGTGCTTACTATTCCTTGTTATTATCTTTCGCCAAAACCTATACATGTATACACGAGTACATCATGTTGCATTTCATGTCTACACGAGTATATCATCAGGTTTGCGCGATAGCGCCAAACCTATAATAGGATTATTTTTTTCCGCAGGCCTTTTTCTTTTCTAGTATATTATACTACATTTCAAAGTCACCAATTTTTTTCGAGCTGCCGTCCCACCCCTCAATTCTGTGGCTTGGTGTTCCTTGTCTTTCTGCTAAAAAGTGCATTTTAATCCATTACAAAATATTGAAAAGCTTCCCGCCCGAAATTTTTTCTGGATATCCACTGTATATATATAAAGTATATATAGTTCGTAGCTGCCTTATTTTAGAAAAAATATTTCTTGTGAATTTAGGGTCCGTAACATATTACAATACTGTACATACTATGCCGGTTTTTGTAAATAATTTTCGCAAAATGCACAAATGAGTTGGCCTAAGCTTTTTGTCAATTGGCCTAAAAAAATTTTGGACCTGAGGCCAAGTCGTCTACACTTTTCAGACCAAACAAGCACGTTTTGCGAGTAGAGTTGAATTATTTTTGGAAAGATGTCATTGTGACATGCTTGCAGTGCTGAGGATATTCTTCGAATATAAAACGCGGCACCATAATGTTTTATTGTCAATATTTGTAACTAAACATGACCACTCAGTCTTGATATATATTAATTTCTAGCCTGCAATGTCATCGCTTATGGTCAACACTGTTACTATATCAGAAAAGTTCAAATATGACAGTTAGACTTTATATAAATTTATGTAGCTACAGTCGAATAATGATTCTCAATTTGCCTCTGAGGGGGACTTTCAAAGACGCAATTACATTGCGGTCAATTTGGATTTCAAGATTACGTACATATGCACGCTAGAAATCGCATGCCAACCTCATTAAACATATTTACCTACATTTCACATACTGAAAATGTGGTTTAAAAATATGTAAACAAAAGTTTTAGTTCCACAAAAGCAGAACTAAAATTTTCTGCATGCACTTAGTTAAGTTGCATCACTGCATCGAGCGTATTCGTAGAACAACACTACGAGCCAAAACTTAGGATAAAAAACATTCAAAACTGCAGGTGCAGGTTGGGACCCAAAACAATTGGGTCTGAAGTGAGAGGACACTTCTGACCATCAAATGAAACGGTTCCCATTTCCAAGTGTTTCATGTCGTTTCAAATGTTCTGATATATAATCTACGAAACGCTGAGGCAACAGGTTTCGTCATAATACGTTGTGCTGTCCACAGCGTTATTAGCACTTGACAAACATGCGATGGAATCGCTGCCTGTTCCTCCCTGTACACAAACTAACACACACGACCACAAAAACAGTGTAATCTGCTACCTAGCAGCCAGATTACACTAAATTGTTCAATTTGCGTGCTAAGCATATGAGAGCTTCGCACTATAGTATATACGCGGCGGCTGAGGCCGCCGCGTAAAAAACCCTGCTTTCGTCAAAGCCTATGCATTGATACAAGAGTGCATTATGCTGCATTTGCATGTCCACGCGAGTACATTATGCTACCTTGTGTAAGACACTGTTTTATGTTACGTTCCCATCTTTTGTTTTCAATTTTTCTTTCGGAAAAAATTGCTGATACATCTCCAGTCGAGCAATTTCGACCGAAAAATTGAAAATTTTTACAATTTCTTTTCTGAGCGGTGTCGCCTCCAGACCCAGGTCCCCGCAACTTTGTGCCTTAGCGATGTTGCATTTGTAATGTAAATCCACTGGTCAATTACAAAAAATGCAATTTAACCCATAACAGAAAATCGAAGTCATTCAATCCCCCCTTTTTTTCTGGGCACCCAACTTCGGTGATGTCACCTAAAATGTCAGTGACGTTAATAACGTAGTGTATGCACCGATAGAAACACAAGACTTTTACGGTACCACCTGGACGCACTGTCATTGTGTGGGACGCAATTTTTATGAACGGGACGCAAAATGGACGCAGTCTCGGATTTGAAAAAAAAAACCCTGAATGCAAAGTATAATCAATATTC
Organism: Trissonchulus sp. WLG1_4; assembly: GCA_030248245.1. Lineage (NCBI taxonomy): Eukaryota > Metazoa > Nematoda > Enoplea > Enoplida > Ironidae > Trissonchulus > Trissonchulus sp. WLG1_4. The sequence continues at coordinate 20,787 of JASANF010009647.1, forward strand.
AATAGCAATACCGGTTCAGCTTGATATGGATTTTCTTCTGGTTCTTCCACTTCGGGGGAGACAGGCAAATACCAGAGGGCGTTACAGTCCTCCCCCTCCTCATCGCTAAAACCATAATATGGCATGTATTTCATAGAAATTACAGAACAAACAAGATCACAAATTCTGTTAACACAGTGACGCTGCGTATATTATTTTAAGTATATTTAATAATACCAAACTTAAGTAAAAAAGAAGTTAAGACAGAATTTATTCCAAACAACTTTCATGACTTCACTATCTCAGTGAAAGTAGTGCCTCTAGCTACCATGACTTTTACTTTAAAACTATTTACGGACAGCTACAAAGCACGAGTTTTGACCAAAATTCAGAGTCTTGCTATCTTAATACTACCGAAATTGAAAAATTAACTTTACCTGCTACAAAAAGCAAGTGGAGCTTCTACAGTGACAACATCTACTTCTATATCTTCAATGGGTTGCTCTAAAACAGAATCGTGAAAATAAAATCAATTAAGCGCAGATTTCGTTAATTTGTGCTCAAACATTGCTCAATCTATGCATTTACATTAAAAAACGGACTATATAAGTAGGAAATAAGTAAGAAAGTGGTTAGCCCGAGCGCAGGCGCATCAATTTTACGTCAATGCTATTCCATTTATTTTCGCTTGTTTACAGCTTTGTTCCTTCAGTTTTGCAGTAGTCAAATACGAAATTAGCTACTATAGTCTTTAAACAACTAGAATTTCAAATATATATTTCATTATTAAACAAATTTTTTGACCTTTGAACTGAACGTTAGCTTTTAGCCTTCTAATTAAAATACCCTGATTCAATTCAACACTTCTGTCTTCATCTTCGAGGTCAAATTCAGATTCTCTTTCTTCATATTCAACATTTTCGTCTAATTCTTTGAAATCAGGAGCAAATGCACTCCAATTTTCCTGAAACAGAAATAAAAATTTTCTGGGATTAGAAACTTGTGAGCGTCACAAAAAAGCCGGTTTTACTTTTGCGTTAAATTTCAGTCGGATAACATCCACATTAGATCCAGATGTACTATATTGTCACATTTTTCCATCGGAACAGACAAACTATGGCATAGCAGTATTATTTCATTTTAAGAGATAAACGTAAAACTGTACGTATCACAATATCACAGACATCACAAAAACCTATATATAACATGTATATACAGTATAAAAATGTAACACGTTAACTACAGCAGTAAAAATGCAGTGTCAACATAACATACCACATGACTTTGAGCCCAAATGGAAACTGTGCCACTAGAAATTGAGCATAAAATAGGACGTGCCGGATGGTACTGAAACATGGACAGGTTGAAGATTAAAGCATTGAAATTTAAAGTATATAACAGTTCACTTCAAATATTCATTCATAACACATTCTATTTGTTGAAATATCATAATAGTATATTAAATGCAAAATATCAAACAAAAAATCGTAAATTGGTGATGCATGCTGGTTTTTAGTTCACTATGAAACGCGTACGAAATTAAGCTGACTAGTCCCAATACAACAAGAAATGATTTGTTTCGATTTTATTCCAGACGAAAAAAGTCCTCCACCGATGTTCAGATTGCAAATATCACTTTTTCAATCCATTTAATTGTACCCCAAAAACGGCTTCTAATTTATTTCTACCTACCGTAGCATCCAGCAGCATTTCTCCCTTAGTGCCGGGCAAAATTTTGACTAGACTCCCACTGTTCTTTTCCCAAATATACAGTGCGTGTTGTTTAGCAGAGCCAGCGCAGACGTATTCGCCATCGCCGGAAAAGCAGCAGGCTTTCCACGGAGTTCTGAAACACAAAAATAAACAGCAAAGTTGGCAAAACCTCAGCTAACATTGAATTAGAGTTGAAAAACAAAAATAGGCAAGAAGTAAAGCAACCGAAGAAATTCTGGGCAGCAAATTATGAAGCATTATTGAACCTCAATATCAAAATAAATCGCTCACGGAAAAGCTTGAGCTCGGAAATCGCTCGCCATAGAACATTTTCCGCCACAAAATGGCTGGATATTCATTAAAAAACCCTTTTCACTACATCCCTGGCGATCGCCTCTTGGGATTAAAAAAATGTCGGCATATTTATCACTGTGGCTCAGACTCCTAACTCAGAGTTAACGATCAAACCAAATCATAAACAAGCCAAAGCCCATAAGCGACACATCAAAGCTTACTTATTTACTAAATCTTGCAATTTCTGAACTGGTTCACAGTCGCCTCGCAGACCGGCCCTGAGAACACTGCGAGCGTCATAAACACGAATAATTCTATCCGCCGAATTCGTCAGAAAATATCTGCAATGAAACAGACAGATAATATATAACTACTAAAGCGTTCAACTCTTGACATGCATAAACTAAACCTAGGTTTTAGAAGTTATTCGTCAAGACATCATAAGATTCACCACTTCAATTCAATTGCATTGTCAAATAATATTATTCTTTATGAATAAAATAGCATAGCTTACTCTCCCTTTCGTGCGAACACGATTGATTTGAGCGCATGATTACTCGGCAAACGATACGAGGACACCACACGCAGACTCTCTGTTTCAAACACTGTCACCTAAAACAAATATTAGTTATTGTCGACCTCTCGCTTCGACATGACTTTATAGCAAATAACTTCAACTTTATTAACTCAAGTCAAGTTGAAATATTTATTGGCTTGAGTCAGAAAATATTTTCAATCAAATATCACAATGTATTATTTTAACAAATTGTTAGCTAATACAAAAGTTAGCTAAACTACTCTTAGTCAGGCTGTCAACAATAAGGGCACACGTAGACGTTTAAACTTGCTTTGCCTCTTCCGTTTCCAGTGTAAATGTGATTGCCGCGTCGATCAAACGAAGCAGTTATGTTTAAATCAGTCTAAAACCAAGTATAACGTATTAGTCAACTGACTGGGGTAAACATGGATGTCAAAATGAAGCCGGCGATCAATTTTGAATAATAGCAAACAATTTCTATTGCTATACTAAAATTCTTTAGTTTCTACACTATTACTTTACATCTCACACTTTAATGAAAGCAATAAAATAAGTATATTAATAAGGAGCACACATGTAACAGCACCAAAATATTATTTTGGGTACCCCTCCCCCCCTTGGTGGGACCCCCCCCCTCCCCTGCGTCAACTAATTTTTAACCACCCTCAAAAAAATGACGCAATTTTTACCTTTTTTGCCCAAAAATTACTGATTTTGACAATTTTTGGCGAAATTTTTGGTGAAAATCGCTCAAATTTTACAAAAAATGCTGCTTTTTCCAATTTTGACCAACATTTTACTCCCGTTGGGACCCTCCCCCCTCTTTTTCCCTTGGCGGGACCCCCCTCTCACTCCCCCGGGACCGAATTTGGGGGGGGGGTCTTCCCCCCATCCCCCCAACTACATGTACGATAAAAAGGACATCCTTATTGTTTAATAAAGGGATAAAGGGCAATCCTTTAAAACAAGTATTATAGATTCAAATATGCAGCATCTCCATTACAAGTATAATATATACAGTTTGTAACAATAATAGAGTTTACCCCCAACTCATCTTCAGAGGGAATGATTCTATGATTTCCTTCCACCTGCACTAGAACTGCAGCGTGCTTCAAAGGACACACCAAAAACTTGGTCCTAACAAACAAAAAACACAATCACGAATTGAGTAACAAAACATGTAAGCCTAGATAAAATACAGCAAAGTGGATGAGTACAAACAATAAGAGCCAAAATTTTTACTTAGACTGTCCCGACCCACCTAATAATAATGCCGTCGTAGACAGAAACTATAATATTAACTTCTGTTAACATAAAACAAAGTCATTGTAAAAGTATGTATCATTAAAAACTATAAACGTATGAAAAATAATGCTAACACAGTACATATTTGAGTATACAAATAATTAGAATCACAATTACGAAATTTCAAGATTTTTCCTGTTCATTCCTTTTAAGCAATTAAAAAATCATAGTTATTTGGTCACTCAATCTAGCAGTATATATATATTTCTTTTGTTTAGTACTGAAATAAATTTTACGCACTCATCTCGAGGATGAAACTGAACTTTGAGAACGGGCGACGGAAATCTGTATCGGTGCTCGCACTCGCCTGTCAACAGATTCCAAATGGCCACCGTGTTATCCGTGCTGGCTGTCAACAGTCGACGCCCTTGTCTGGTCCAACTGAAACAAAACAGCTGCTTAACTAATGTCTGACCAAAAACTTCTGGACCCTGCAACAAAACGAAACACACGATTTTATTACAAAAAAACAATTTAAGGCACCAAGCGTACAGCGAGTAGCATCTTAATTAAAGCCACCTGTTTTTCTCTCAGGGTTCAGCAATTTCTGAGCAGCAGAATCAGCAGAACACTGAGACGAAATAGGTGGCGTGATTTTTGTGACTAGTCACTGTACATTACTTGGTGCATCAAATTCGTGTTTTTCGTAATTGAAGCACCGCGTGGTTTTTTGTCTCAGGGTCCTTTGGCCAAACACTACCAGTGGCGTAGGCAGGAAAAAATTTATACTGTTCACCAATTCGGATTAAATAGAGTATATAAATCAAATAAATTAGCTTGAATAACTTATATACTAAATCCCAGTACGGACCTTCTTCAAATATTAAAAAACGTTTAATTACGACCACAAACGGGAAGATCTTTTAGAACTAAGCTACGTTTCAGATTTTAATGATACATACAAGATGATATATACATACTTCTACATCAAGTCTTTGACATAGAAAACATATATATAATATTGTGTTACCTAATGGAGCAAACAGGATGAACGTGAGCGGATAATATTTTGCTGATTCCGCGTGTGATGAAATCGATGATGGCCACTTTGCCGTCGTTGCAGCCCACAGCCAGCAGCGTGCCAAAGCGATTGAACACGCATGTCAGGGCTATGCCGCTGCAGTCCACTGACCCGTCAAATTCCTACACAAAACCTTCATACATTAAAAGTTTAAGATACATGGAAGAGAAAGAAATAAAGTTTAGTTATAGCAGTATCACGCTTTTCAGCAAAGACAGTGGTACGTATATACCATAGTCAATGAACGCAAAAATTAGAACTGGCAGATATATGTATACGTACTACAAACTCAAAACATTGAAAAATTGACTTAACACCAACCAAGCCTAAAGTTAGACTATTGTGAAAAAGGTTATAAATAAACGTGTTGATTTCTTAACTGAACCATTTTTTTTTGAATGAACAGGGTTAGTGCCCTTGTTTCAAAAAGTTGTAACCATCATTTCTACTCATTGTGTCACGACATGAGAGTACGAAGACGGACATCAAAAATACAGAAAAAATGTTCAACACATATGACATATTA
>JASANF010009648.1:0-34628 GCA_030248245.1 Trissonchulus sp. WLG1_4
CTAAAAAGCGCAATTTCTGAGCTTTCGAATGACGTATTACACATGCAGAACGGTAAAACTAGTCAAAAGTTATAAACGTAAACTCGTAAGCAACACAGAATCTTAATAGCCGAGGTTATTTTAGGAATGCAATCGGACTTAATTAAGTCGGACTTAATTGAGTCGGACTTAATTAAGTCTGCATTCCAAAAATGCTGGACTTAAGTGGACTTAATTAAGTCCGCTGCAAATTTAAGTCCACTTAAGTCCGACTTAACTGGACTTAAACTTGCAGCGGACTTAATTAAGTCCACTTAAATCCGGTCTTTTTGGAATGCGTTTAAGTCCACTTAAGTCCGTTGGTTTAAGTCCAGTTAAGTCAAGTCCAGTTAAGGGGGTAGTGTCGCGAAAGCAGTCGATTTTGCGCGACTATAAAACTTTTTCAGTAAAAGATAGGTCATTGTTCTTTATATATTCTAAAAATATGTTTCAAGGCAAATATTTTTGCCAAGTTTCAGAAAAATTGATGCAGCATACAGTTCGCAGTGAAGTCGCAAAGTCGGAAAAATGACGTTTTGAAAACCTATTCACATTCGATAATTTCGTCACAATTAAAAAACTTTTCGTTTAGATTCTTTACATAAAGTAAAAGCACATATGCTCTAGTTTATGCACACAAAATTTAGTGCAAATTGCTTGAGTCGTTGTGGAGTAATGCCTGTTTGACCTGTGAAACTGTGCGTAACCTCACAGGTACTCACAGCAATAATGATGAATTGTAAAAAAAATAGACACTTATTTTGAAATCAAAAGAAAAACGAACCTTTATTTTTTATTTTTCGTATTTGTTGCAAAAAATTGTGCGTCAAAACACTACATGTACTTCACAAGCTGGCCAATCTGATATCTGGCTTGATTTTTTGAACTTTTATGTCTCTATTGTGTGATGTCTGGCTCACAAATGGTGATTGGTTAAAAATATTGGTAGATATTGGTAGTCTAGTGTCTGGCAGTATTTATTTGACACCATATGGCATTTCACTAGTTTCTCAGTGAACGTACAATTTCAAAGCAAAAAGTTCTCATTTTGCAGCCTATGAGCAAAACTGCTTTGGCGACACTACCACCTTAAGTCCATTTTAGAAAAAGGCCCTATGTCTTGAAATGTATTTTTGCCAAATTTGAAGCAAAAAAATGAAATTTCTAAAAATTACAAAATAATTACAAAAAAGTTACAAAAATATTACAAAAAATGACAAACAAACAAATACAAAAAAATGACAAAAAAGTTACACAAAAATTACAAAACGTTGAAAAGCAAATATTTCAAAAAATCGAAAAAAATTAAAAATACAGCTATTTCAAGGTCAGGATGCCTTTTTTTATGTCTTGAAATGTGTTTTTGCCAACTTTGAAGCAAAAAAATAAAATTTTTAAAAATTACAAAAAAATTACAAAAAAATGACAAAAAAATTACAAAAAAGTTACAAAAAAATTACAAAAAAGTTACAAAAAAATTACAAAACCCGTTTTGTAATATTTTTGTAACTTTTTTGTAACTTTTTTGTAATCAGATTTTTTCCTGTGTCAGCAGCAAGCTGGCACTGACAGTCAGTAGCAAGTGTCCTTTCATTTGATGCAAGCAACTAAGCCTTTTCTGACCCAGCTACTAAGCTGAGCTTAAGCACTAAGCCTCAGCCTAAGCCTAAGCCTAAAAACGCACACTCACACGTGATGAGCCTTGCAGGAAGGAGAGCTTTGTCTAAGCCTAAGCCTAACCTAAGCACTAAGCCTAAGCTTAAGCCTACACTACTGTGCCAAACGACGACGAGCTTCGTCGTTCGCGAAAAGTGACGAACGGTGGCCGGAACAAAGTGACGAAGTGACGAACAAAAAGTTTTTCCAAAGAAGCTCCAAAACACATTTTCAATGTAAAAAAGTGAAAAATTGAAAATTTTTTGTTCGTCACTTTCCGGCCACCGTTCGTCACTTTCCGGCCACTGTTCGTCACTTTTCGCGAACGACGAAGTTCGTCGTACGCCGACGAACAGGGAACTTTTTAACGCGCAGTGGCGCAGTACTGTAGGCAGCAAATTTCAACTTTAAACTAAATATGCCTTGCGCTCAGCCTTGGCCGGAGAACTAGACTTGGAGAACAAGCGAAAAACCGGCTGTACTAAAACGACTGTAACTTCCTTAATAGTAAATTTTTTGCGAGATTTTGCTGTTTTTGAAATCTACACACGCAGACGAAGCGTTTCCAGGTGTTGCGGAGTTTCTAGCACGTCTGTGGGCTGAGAAATTGAAGGTTAAAGTTCAGGCAAAATTTCAATTTTGACTGTCAAATTCTTACAATGTATGACTAGCGATGATTCTGCCTCGTGATGATTCGGCCTCGTGCAACATTTTCGCCCTAACAACGATTCGGCCTCATGTAGACACACCCTTCGAATATTCTCGCAAATAGGGTGCGCGAGCGAAGCGCTAATGTGTCACGAGGCTGGCTATTTTATGCACGCTCTTGTCCGCCGACTTTAACAAAAAATTTTCTATTCACAGCAAACTTGTCCATTATCTTTAACGAGATAGGTTGCATTTTTCCGCTTTTAGAACGACAACGGATAACCTATTCTTACCAAAGAGATGTCCAATGGAAGAATTTTTACAAAATATATTTACTTCCCACAAATTGCTCTACTCCAAAAAATAGGTCCTCCATAGGTCACAATGGTCAATCTTCGGCAGGGGGGGGGAATTATTTTTGGCCATAATACGCTTCCGACCCCATCTTTTAATAAAAATATAGAACCCCCATCGTCAGCCAAGCCCCTAATCTGATCTCCAGCCCACAAAATAAATGTCGCCCCTTTTAATAAAAACCTAGAGTGAAATTATTGGTGTTAAAACCCTTAGGGGTGGAATAAGTCGGAAAACGGCATTTTTTCGCCTAATGATCCGGAGTCTCACTATATCCCCCAAACCTAGGAAGGTCAAAATTGAACGCTCTTTCGAATAGGCTGGGTTAGAAGTTTGTAGAATGTAAGCTTTAGCTGGAAATCAAATTTTCTTCAAAAATTAAACTACATAAAATTTTTTGTGCAAAATTGGATTTAGGCAAAAATACTTCATGAAATAAAAACCTGCTGCTACCATTGAAAGAGCAACTTCTAAGCTACTGAATGCTGGAAAAATTTTATACATCGGTTCAGGCTTTGAAAAGTTACAAAACTTTTTCTGAAGCTACCAAGACCAGGCTGATTGAAGCATATATATATATGTATATATCTGCGAATATATATATATATATATCTACATATATCTGCGAAATTTTTTTAAAATATGAAACTAGTTGAGATTTTTTATTGCGATAAAGTTATTTTTGACGCTTCTCAGCATGTTCTTTCTTCCAATTAGGCCTCAGGCTTCGGCTTAGTGCTTAGGCTGAGGCTTAGTGCTCACGCCTAGACTCAGTTGTGGGTGCGCAGAAAATTAGTCTTAGTTCTCTGTATCAAATAAAAGGACATTTGTTACTGTTGAATAATAAATAAAGCTGTACTTTAAAACCAAAAGCGCCCGTCATGTGAGCATTAGGGAAGTTTTGAATTAGGATTTGAGCATTAGAATTTATTATAACGCCATATTTATGCCTTAAATGTGATATTTTTGTGGGGAAAATGTTTTACAGCTACTGTTGCGCAAAAGAAATAAAGTTTTGAATTTTAAATTCATTGTATATAAGTAAGTTCGTTTCGCCTATTTTGTAATTGAAAAAATCAACATGTTTTGGCCAGAAGAAGCAAGCTATGTATCAAATAAAGCCGAATAAAACATTATTACGTGTTAATATATGCTCATAAAATTTCAGACTGATATAATGAGCGGGCTGGTCTTATTTTGCGAAAGTTAGCCCCAATATGACGAAAAATTAAGATTTTCGACAATGTTTGAATTTTTTGGAAAAGTTAAAGATCAACATTTTTTCGCCAGGAAACTGCCAAAACTGAACTCAGCGCATGCGAAAGCTTATAAAAAGGTGTTTTTACGCTGAAAAAATATGTGTTTGAATTTTTCCCCCCTGCCCAAGACGCACCGGACACCGGTCACAATTACCCTATCTGCACTTGATCGAAAAAATAAACTGATTTTCACTGGAACCGAATCTGCACCAGAATCTGCTTATGGCTATCATTTCCCCAGTTTTGAATGAAAAATTTTTAACGGTTTATCGAAAGTAACGTGGTTTTCAGCTTGCATCAAGTCATGGAAAAGCTGCTGGTGTCCGTGGTGGACACGGAGCGAGCCTTTTCCCGAGATCCCACTAAAGCCGAGCTGTTAACTGAATTCATGGATGCACTGAACGTAAGTTGTTTTTGTGCCTATTATACTATAAGCGATTGTAGTCATTCATTTTGCGTTCAAGCGTGCGCAATCAGGTGAATCAGTCGAAAAAAAGAAAAAAATTCAGTCAACCAGGGTTTTTTTTCAATATCGGATTTCATCATTCTGGCGTCATTTTTAAATTCCTGTCGTCATTTTTATTTTTCGTTCGTCAAAATTAGATTATGGCTTTACAGTACCGTTGCGCTGCAGCAATATTGCTAGTTAGCGTTATCTTACATTTTTATGAAATTTAAGCGGTTTTTTTACCTAATTTTAGCCAAAATTTGTTGAAATCTGTGTTTTTTGGCCAAGAAAAGATGCAAATTACTAAATTGCTGTTTTTTGACAAGGGGGTCAAAATTAAGTAGACCGATGGGAGGGAAGGGTCCCACCAGGGGGAGGGGGAGGGGTATTACCCAATGTTTTTGTGCTTTTTGTACATGTATAGCAGGCGGGGAAAAAAAAACCCGCATTTTCATATTTCGTCATGTAGCTCATAGACTATACGTTTTCACGGGAAACCAAAAAAATCTGTCGTAGGCCTAACCTTGCTCTAAATGCTGGCACCGGTTTCATTTCGCTATCTCTTACCATTTTTTGGCGGGAAGCCAAAAACTTGCCGGGGAAAAAAACCCCAATTGGGGGAAAAAAAACCCATGTGGGGGAAAAAAAACCCACCCCATAAATCACCCGAAAAGTGTGTTAGCGGTAGTTTTTCAACGCTATGGCACGTATTAGGAGTAGTAGAGGCCACTGATGTCAAAACTATGCGCAGATTTGCTATGGGGCCTCAGGTAGACAAGTTTGAAAACTGCCCTTCGCAGCCCATTACAAAATTTTGAATTTTCAGATTTGAAAACAAAACACCTTAATTTCGCCTGAAAACGTTGAAAACAACTAAAAAATTGCTATTACGCTTCAAATACATGCAAAATCTGCACTTTATGGCTACTTTTTACACCATCGACCCTCCATGGAGGGTACCGTAAGTGGGTGTGACTGGTCGTGACGGACATAGTTTAATTTTATTCGGTTATTTGGCGTTTAAACAAGAGAAACTAACAGGTTATAATTAAAAACATACAAAAAACTGGCAATAGTACCAGATAATACTACTTTCCGCTCCAAAGGGACCTCAAAATGATAAAGTCCGACTATTAGGCCTGTATACCAGAAATCGATCAAGAAAGTGTCAGTATGCGCATTTGTGTTAACAATAAACGTCTTTTTGCACTACCATGAGTCTTTTGGAGTAGCTACAAGGTTTTTCGACATCACCAGACCATTTTCAAAAAGTGGGTTTTTTTTCCCCCACATGGGTTTTTTTACCCCGTCTAATTTCGGTCATGCCCCCCCTCGTACGAAAGAAGGAGGGACCTGCCACTGCGGTCATGAATAGAGGAAGGGTAGTCCTCTGTAAAAGTGCTTTTACATTTGAGCTCGCATCTTTTAGTGCTGAGAAATGAGACTCCAAAATTCACCTCCCTTGGAGCCATGTCGGGTCAAAAATGGGGGGTCAAAATTTTTGACTCATAAAAAGTACCAACGAGACCCCGTTTGGATACCGCTTATATACGTTTGCCTACAGGGACTGTACTATACGCTGGCAAATTTTTAGACCTGTACCATATACCCAAGTTCCGGAACCGGGGTGGGTTTTTTTTCCCCAAAAAAATGGGGTGGGTTTTTTTTCCCCGCCTGCTATATGCTTGTACGTATATATATACATGTAGTCTCAGTCCGGTGGAGGGCTTTTTCCGGATTTTTCAAAATTTTAGGTTGTCTTGTCCGACATATTGGGGACTTGAACTCATAACGGCCTAAAAATGGGAATTTTTTGTAAAATTTGTATATTTTTCGCAATTTTTTAGCTTTTTGCTCATTTTTAAAGCAATCTGGGGCAAATTTTTAGTTTTCTGGCACCTTTTTTAACTTTGAGGAGTTTTCTGGCACCCTTAACTTTAAACTTTAGATTTGCTTGTCCCGGAATCCCAAATCTGGGGGGAGCTTGCCCCCCCTGACCCCTTGTACGTCTATGTGCCGAAGATTTCGGTCAAATTTAAAGTAAAAAAATTCTGAGAGAGCATGACCTTTCGATTTTTTGTAACAAAAAAGGGAAAGGTAAAGGTAACTCGCGGATAGATAACTATCCTTTGGCGTGTCCGCACTCAGATACGGTGCTCATCTCCGTTACAAAGCGTCAGGTCTGCCTTGATGGGCTGCCCCCTTCCTGTCACTTTGTAATAATGCTTTAAATGCACTTTTCTGCAATTTAAATTTGGGTTTTTTCGCCAGGAAGCTTTGACAAAGTTCCTGGGATTGGCACTGTATGTAGCAACTCCCACGGCGAAGCTGAAACTGTTTTGATTTATTCCGAAACATTTGACGGATCGAAATGTTCTCACCGATCTGTGACAGTTTTTAGTACAGATACTGCAAAATTGAACAACAAAAACATAATATTATAATACTTGGCTGCAAGACTGTGTTACGTGAATCATAATTGAAGATGTGTGTAAATGTAGTCATAAGGAATTTGTTTGTGTTTAATGGCAAAAAACGGTCAATTATTGGGGACGCATAGGAATTTTTTTTTAATTTTTACATAATTTAGTGAATTGGAGAGCTATAAAAAAATTTTCAAAACAAACTAAACAAAGTTTTAGCAGCCTCTCAAAAATTTTCGCCAATGCTAACGTTTGGCCCAGCAAAAACCCCAGAATTTAACACAAAAAATTGCCGATAATAGCGCATATTGTGCGAACATTATACTATTTGTGGCCGACCGAAAACACCAGATTTAACATTTGAGCTCATAATACCCAAAACATTACGCCACAAGAATGCAGGGGTCTAAGAGCGACAACCCTCAAAAACAAAATTAGAGAATTTTTCACTTTTTAGACCAAACTTGGTCAAATGAAGCCGTCTCAGAAATTTTTTCGAGCCGAGAAATTATATAAATGCAAATCACGTCAGAAGCAGAACGTCACATGAGATAGTGCACTAGTAGTGCAGTGCACTAAATAGGTATATAAATGTACTCGTGTACACATGCAGAGGCTTTAATGAAAATTAATAAGAAAGACGAGTAAGCCACTAAGTTGCAGGGGTCTGGGGGCGACAGCCCCCAGAAAAAATTGGAGATTTTTTCAATTTTTAGGCCGAATTTGGTCAAATCAACGTCAATATTTGCTCAAAACCTTTCGTCAAAGCTTCGTCATTTTTATTTTCTGAACGTCATTTTTAAGTTTCATTTCTGCAAATGACGCCATTTTTGACTAAAAAAAACCCTGCAGTCAGCAGAGATGAATGAACGTGGCATCCATTAACGAGATATTATATAATTTTCTGTATCAGTTTTCTGTTGTTACCATAGAGAAATTACCGAAGCATTTGTCTGAGGGGGGAGGTGTAGGGATTTTTTTTGTTGGTGACACACCTAACTACCAAACTTTAACACCGTCCTCAAGCAATACTCGGGATGTCCGAGTCCGATGTCTCTGAAACACGAAACACCAGTCCTACTCACATAACAGTTTTTGACGCTCCTTGCTCCATTTCCAAAAAGCATGCTTGTATATCTGGCTGCTGTATAAATTGTCATTGGTTCAGGCTTTGGTGGAGAATTATCCAGTGACAGTGAGACAGGATTACCTATTGGACAACTCAATGCTGGTGGCCGAATGGCTACAGAGTCTGGTCAATGCCCTGACAACCATTCGTTCCAAGGAGACTGTTTTGGACAAAATCCTAGATTGCTTCTTAATGATTGGTAATAAATTATACATGAGATTCCCCCTGAGCGAGCAAAAATATTACCCTACATTTTGCGAAATTTTCAAAATGAGTGCGATTTTTACTCAATTATTTTGCTCAGATTTTCGGACCCTGCCCAGGACCCTCAATTTGCAGGGCGGGTGCCCCTGCCATAGTACCATCCCTCCATTATATTATTATATGTTTGAATGTACCATGTACGTGTAAATGGCCTGTCAGTTTCCAGACTCATGCCTACCCACATTCAATTTAGCCAACAGGCAACAAAGCGTATGTATATAACATTTATTTATTTATATTTAACATAGCGTATTATTAATTTATTAATTTTCAATGATCGTTTTGATTGCAGGATACAGGACTGCCAGGTTGCGTGGCCAGTTGCAGAAGGATTACGATCTCCCCTCCGTCTTGAGTGTCGTGCACTGGACCTTGGCACACGAAAAGCTTAGCACCAAAGTTAGTGGTCGCCTAACTTTTTTGTAACAGTTTTTGTATTCATTATACCTGTTTACCCTTAGTGATTAAACAGGCTCAGCCTCTTCAGGCAGGGGCGGATCCATGGGGGGGGCGGCGGTGCGGCGCCCCCCCCTCTCGAAATTTTTCCCAAGTAAAATTTTACACACGGGTCCCCCCTTTGGTTTTTTGTGCCCGGCCAAAAAAAATTCCGATACATCTCCATTTACCAAATTTGACCCAAAAGTCAAAAAATTCCCCAATTTTTTCTGGGGGCCGCCGCCCCCAGACCCCTGCAACGCTGTGGCTTATATACTATTCCTTGTTATTATCTTTTGTCAAAGCCTATGCATGTATGCACGAGTACATTATGCTGCATTTGCATGTTTCACACCAGTACAACAGACCCTTAATTTACACAGCAAATTTTTAATTTACACATCATTTACACAGGGCCGATTTTGAAAAAATACCCTGATTTATATACATACTTGTGTAATACACTGACTGATGTGACGTTACGATCTTTTGTTTTAACTTTTCTGTCGGAAAAAATTTCTGATACGTCTCCAGTTACCAAATTCGGTCTAAAAATTGGAAAAATTGCCAATTTTTTTGTGGGGGGCTGCAGCCCCACACCCCTGCGACTTTGTGGTTTAGTGATCTTGCGTTTGTAAGGCGTTTTATAAGTGGTAAGTTTGCCAAAAAAGTGTATTTTCAGTACTACAAAGAATCGAAATGTCATGCCTGTCATATGTACTTCGTAAATTTTCTAGATTTGTTAGCGTCTGGAAGCTCGCCGGACTGTCTGATATGTAATTTCCAGTATTTTTGAGCCTCAGTTCACTTTCTATGCTTCTCTGGTCTAAAATTGGCATTGTTTTTCCTGTTGCGCCACAGCGCAACAGGTATTTAAGTTCATTCTGCTATGATTAGTGTGCTGCAGTACAAAGTATGCTTTGCGTGTGCGGCTGTATGTTTTACTGTGTGGCGGCTGTATCACTGTGTCTGCGTTCACTGTTTAAGACTGTGTTTGTTGAGTGCTACAGTGCTGCACAGCCTGTCTGCTATCTCGCTTTCACTGTGCTGTTACTTTCCTGCTGTAACTGGTGCTGCAGCCTGCCTGTGTGTTTGTGTGTGCGTGTGCGTTTAGGTACATCCTGTCTGTCAGCTCACTTGTATTTGAAACACATGCAAAATGCATAGCAGAACGTTGACAGAACTTCTGTTGAAATTCAATATCTGCTGCAAAACCCAACGCGCTAATGCTTCACCAAAAGTTTATATGCATGGATGCATAATATTCAAAATCGCTTCTTGAGCTTTCTACGCTCAGATCAAAGCGAAGTGTCTGATCATATTAGCTTAATCTCTAGTACAAAAGCTACGTGTGCTTGGAGCTGATTTGTGTATGTAGGATTGGCGCTGCAGCCTCCTGTGTCCTGTGCACTGGTGGCCGTGTTCAGTGTACAGCAGTACCGCCTGGCCGCACACTTACGGAATACGGACTAGTATGAACGAGGCTTAAATATACCTTACATTAGGCTGGCAGATATACAAAACTTTTCACCGCGTTACGTCGCACACCTCTTAAAAACTACACTTAGGATTGGTTGCTAATTAATTTATGCTGCGCAACAGGCTTTGCCGTAGTATACGGAAGTGGTTTCATTTAATTAACAGCAGGCTGCAACATTTAATGATTACATTTTGCACCAAACTTTCACTTGTTGAACTAAATATGCGAGTTTGTGTCGTTTTTGGCAGGTAAAATTGCAGATATGTGCATTTTTACACATTTCCTTAAAATCATTGATCTACTCGATTAGGACATTTTTCCAAATTACTCAGCAGGTTTCTTAGCCATAGTACTAAGTGCGTGTTTTGGTCCGAATATTTTTGTAAAGTTGTGTTTACAGGTTTTGAAGACTCTGCAACTGTACACATACCAGTTGGAAAGCAGTCGGTGTGTGCGCTGTGAGAGTTTGGCTGTGAATGCGGTGGTCAATCTGTAGGTTGGATGCTTTAATCTAAAGAATTTTGTATATATAAATGAAACGTAAAAAATAAATACTTAGATAAATAAATTAGTGTAAAATTTAACAAGTAACCATGTTCGCACATTAGATAGTGATAGATACTTTAAATTAAAATTGAGGTCTCAGACACGAGCAATGAGGCCCACAGGAGCTGAGGAAAGAAAAGGAGGTGTCAGCATAAGCTAAATTAGCAAAATAAGTTTCCGTTACAAGAGGCATCAAATACGACGACTTTACCGATTAAATTAATTTTCAATAAAATTCAAATATGACTAATTTGAAATTTTATGATTTTTTCCTAAAATCTGAATATTTACGCATTTTTTCGGTGCTCAGCTTCGGACTGGTGTTGTTTTAGTCTTCGGGATGACCCCGAAGTGCTGCCTTACCATCTGGGCATTTTGAACAACCTGTGCACTGCCTCTGCGCAAATCAGGGACGTTATTAGTCATCTTGTAAGTCGTCAGTCATCAGCAATTACTTTCTTTAGCTTGTGGTATTAAAAACTTTTGAGGTAAAATTTGAAAGCTAATCGGGGTGTATTGATTGTTAGCTCTTACTTTTGCTTGTTTGCAGCGTTAGAATAACTAGTGTTGAGATGGCCCTTTTAAAATAATCAAATAAATGCTAAGGTGCCAAGTTTCAGCATGCTACTGTAATCATGTGCAGTCTTATTAACCAAACTAAAATTTAATTTTATAGGGTGAACTGCACCGATGAACTGTTACTAAGTCTAAGCTTGACATAAACTCTATTTAAATTGATTCAGCTAAATCACAGCTGAATCGCAGCTAAGCCTCAGTTTTCAAGTAAAGTTGAAGCGCCCGTTGCACTAATCTTCATTGGTGCAGTGTAAAATGGACAAATTAGTTTAATCCTCAGCTAGATTAGTTTAACCTAATCTTAAGCTAATCTGTTTGGGGGCACTGTGGGTTCTCTGAGCATTGCGTTTATTTTTTTGCTTAGGAGTCAGTTCGTAAGCTTTACAAGCGGACATCTGAGCTTTTGACGCACCAGAATTCCGAAGTGGTCGTTGGGGCCTTGTCTCTTTTCACTGTCCTGGATCCTGGGCTCAAGAAAAAGGTGTGTGCGTGTGTGTGTGTGTGAAATAGAACTTATTTGAAACTCAATCCAATGCAACTTCCGAGTTATACCATCTTTCAAGATAGATGGCAAATTTTTATTCTTTAATGGCAGATGTTTGTTACCATTTTGCATCTGATTAGAGACTGAAAGCCGCAAAGCGATTATGAAGTAATATTTTATCATGTTGTGTCACATGACTATTTTATTTGTTTTAAAGGACTATTTTATTTGTTTTTTAAGAGAAAAATTTGTAGGTAAACGGTTGCCAGTTATATCACTCACTTTGCGATTCAGACGGGGGGGTTGTAAGATCCATCCTTCAGCACAGAATAAATACCTCCACTGCCCCCTCCTTAGACTCTTCTTATTCACGAAACCGGTTGCTCTTACATTTTCATTTACAAAGTTCCATTTTTACACATTTCTACTCCAATTTTCGAGACCCTTCTCATCGGGCTCTTAATTTTTTTGAGTGTGCCCGGTGTACTTTTGGATACCCTCCCCTCATGTGCTTGCATTTTGAAATAATAAAATATTTTTTAATAGTTAATAATTAATTTTTTTAAATCTAATTAAAAAACCTCTGCTTCAGGTGTTCAGCGCACAGAACATGCAGAAGTCAGTGCAGTGTGTGCTGAACGTGGTAGTCAGGGGGGACGAGTTCCTGTCTCGTCACTACGCCGCTGACTTGCTGCTAACAGTCCTGGACGATCCCCACTTTGTCCAAATGCTCTCCGCGTAAGGCTCCATTCATACGTACAGCCGTATGTGTGTTCAGCCGGCAAAATTGCAAAATAATTGCTTCAATTGATAGTGTGTAAGATCAGATTGTGGCGTGATTGGTTTGGTTCGTAATTTTGCAGGCTGAACGGACATACGTCTGTAAGTATGAATCTATCCTAAACAGCCATAATAAATCAGCCTAGACATACTGGAGCGAATTCTTTGTAGATGTTTCGTCGTCTTTAGTTTTCTTCCGTTTTCGTTCTACCGTGATAATATTGCTAGGTAAAATTTAGTTTCTGGTTCGTTCATGCTTGTGTTACAAAGTTACAAAACCACTTTTGGCCTAGGTTGCTTAAGTTCAGAGTTTTCAAGCGTCCTTCACGGTGTTTGGTTGAAAATCTATTCTTTTTTATATTTCAGCTATCGTCACTTGAACCGCTCACTTCAGCAAGTAGTGTCGTTGCTAGTGCGGTTGGAGGAACGCTCTGAGCAATTATTGAAAGTAGGGACTTTGTCATAAGGAGTGGATATTTTTACCGTACTTCAATGGAATAGATGGTTTAATTTAATTAATGAAATTATATTTTTGGAAGTGTTTTTCAACGATTGTCTAGTTTGGTGACTAACGCTGTGAGAATGTCCCCGCAGAACACAGTCCCCAAGCATAGAGCTTGATGTAATACACTTATTATATATGTGTCAAATCGAGTCGCATACCAGACTTTTCAAAGACAAATGAGGACATGATATTTTGTAACTGTCGAATGTCGATGCTAGAACTTACCCTTGGCTTAGGCTCAGGCTTATTATAATATACGTTTAGGTTTTGCCGTTTTCAGCGTGGGAAAATAGGCATTGGGTCCTCGTTTTGACGTGGAAGTCTTGATTTAACACACGAGTGTGCTTGTATGTATGTATGTGTGTAGTGTTTTTGTGTACTGTGTGTAGTGTGTGTGTATGTATGTGTGTGTGTGTGTGTGTTGTAGATCTACTCCCTTCTGCTGAAACTGCTGTCCCTGCCCCCCTTGAGCGAGCTGACCAGCCAAGTCCTGCTGGAGACCACGCCCCCCCTGGCCGCTGTCGTCCGCCACGCCTACACCACCTGGCCAGTCGAGCCTGACCTGGCCCAGCGCGCACTCGTGCTCCTGCACAAATTGATACTGGTCAGTCTGCTGCTGATATAAGATTATATTGGTGTGTGTAGGTGTGTGTGTGTGTGTGTGTGTGTGGTTTGGAAACGTTTGAACGTTGTTTGGTGAAGCTAAACATGCTAAGGGCACGTTTGTGTTAAGCGCACCATTATTGAAAGTGTGTGAAATATGGCGACAGTAGATGTTGAGAAAGGACTGGGGGTTTCGGACTGAACTTATGCCGTTGGCTTGATACTAATTTAGGTATTAAAACTGGTTTAGTGTCGATTCACAGCTGTATGCCCGGTCTTGTACATTATTGGTGGCGTGATTGAAGTCTGACCAAAAATTGCTGAACCGAACCCTGAGACAAAATAGGTGGCGCGATTTTCATGACTACTCGCTGTAGTTTAATTGATGCTTGCAATTCGTCCTTTTCGTAATGAAATCGCGTGTTCCTTTTTATCATACGGCTGTAAGTATGAATGGAGCCTAAAAGCGGGGTTGCTATTAATTTCAGCACGTCGACAGCAAGCCCGCGCCGCCGCGTGTCTCAGACGTTTTCCTGTTGGAAGACGTGGCAGCCATGGTGCGGGCCAATCTAGCCAGTGACCCCGCGCTCTGGCAGACCAGCCACAAGTGCCGCCTCACCTGCCAGAAATGGCATGCCACGCTCGTGCTGGTGTCCAGTCAGTTTGACTCCTCCCAGCAGCCATGGCATATTATAATATAGGCATAAGTCCAGCTGGCAGTAGCGGCGAAACACTAAAATCTAACCAAAAAATGTTGAACACTGAGAGAAAACAGGTGGCGTGATTTTTGTAGCAGTTACTCGCTGGTCACTGAAATTGGTTCATGTTCATTTTGTAATAAACACGTCATGTTTTGTCTCAGTGTTTAACATTTTTGTTCGTCGGGCTTTAGCTAATTAATCGGTTGAGTTATTTAGATGGCTCTTTTTAAGTCCGATATCCATTTCTATTCTGAAGTCTAGGAAACTAAGACTTAAACTAAAATACAGTCCGTTTATTCTGGTATAAAGGCTCTTGGCCCCTGAATCGCGCTAGTTGATGTTCTGTGAATCTGATCGAGTCCTGTTCAATTATATTCTGCTAAATCCAACGTCCTCTTATGTTTCATTTTTTTTTGTTTATTTTTTAGCCCTTTGGTGCTGCAGTGATGAACGCTATCACGCTGAGCTCAACCGCATTCTGAGCCTGCAGACCGCAACTCAGTTGAGTGACGCTCTCTTGAAACAAGACCTGTTCAACAACAGTTCAACTGGTGACCCGCCTGACTTACGCAGGGGGGACGATAGTTTACTGTGAGTCTCGTGTGGGGGGGGGTCAATATGTACTTAGTGTTACTCAAGTGGGCGGATGGGGGTGTTTGTTTAACTTAGAGTTTAGGTTAGGAAATAAGAGAAAAGGAAGGGGCTGCGTTGTATAAAAAAAGGTGAGTTTTTTTAGACTTGAACGGTGCTGTTTGTTTTTTGTTACCCGATGTTTGAGTTTGTATCTAACTAAATTTCTGGGGCACTTTTTTGGTTGGCTTGGTTGGCGTTAGCTGACGGTGCTGGACGAGAGAGCAACTAACTGTTACTGGTTTTGTGTTTTCGCTAGAATGCTAACATTGCGAAAAAAATTACGCTACGCATAATGCGCCAAGTTTTTGGGTGGCCAATTTCTGCGAAGTTACAGGAAATCCATTGTCCATAATGATGATGGGGTGGTTTCATTGTGTTTTTGTCTTTTTGCGGCGGAAGAACACATTGTAGGGATTTAAGGTGGTAGTTACGTTTTCGCAGCTTTTTTCAATGTTCTATTTTGTGGCAATTACTAAATCAATTTACAAGCGGTCTTTTGCACATTATTAATCAACTTATTTTTTACAAAATTACAATTTTTCAAGAGTCACTGTTACTCATAGTGTGTACGCCAACTATTTTGGTGAGGCTCATCAGCTCAATTTTATGCATTTTTCCCCGTATTTCGTTATTTCTTCACTGTGATAAAAAAATTCCGCATACAATTACGCTATTTATACCAAAGGCACGTTGATGTGTTACGAAACTGCTGGTATGCTTAACTAAACGTAATAATTTCGCAGATTTTTACAATGAGCAAAAGTTTGCCTCACATTTTTCTAAAAAGTTAAGAAACAGCCGTTTTTATGACTTTGGTAGGCTGTAACTAAAAAAATAATCAACCTTTTCACTCAATTCGAAAAAGGTATAGGGCAAATTTATTTGGCTACTGTCAAATAAGCTGTCTTGACATTCTTATGAACGGAACAGGATATTGGTTACTTCAACTGAAATCACTCATTGTGCTCAGAAATGACGGATTTTTAAAAAAATTTTAATTCAGTTAAATAGGGCCTCATTGGGGTCAGCTAATATTACATTAAGCACAGTTTTCCCGTACCCGTTGAAAAAATGGCGGACAAAGATTTTAAAAATGACTTTTCAGAAGACTGAAGAAAATTTGCAATTTTTGAAGGGGTTTATTAACACTGCCAATGCTCGTGGCTGCTGTGACATATACTAACCAAAATTTGCAGGTATAATAGATGCACAAGGGACTATTTACATGTAAATTATTGTGCAAAGTGGTTATTGGTATTTTGTGATATTGGCATAAGAAGTCAGAATTGAGGTAAAAAAACTTCAAAGTTACAGATCGCCTAGAACGAGTAACAGAAATATGTCATATTTTAGCTGAAAATATTCTTAAAATAAATTGGGTTAGACCTTTTTTGAATGGCTATTATGCGTAGTGTAAGAGCCACAAAAATTTGCATACAATTTTGTAAGTCCTCAAAAAATACACAAAAAATCCCATTTTTTAGCTATAAATTAGCCGTAAAAGTTTGAATTAATGTCAAAATTAGCTGAAATATTGCTATTTACGTCCGCAATTTCCGTGCCAAGTTTGATTATGTTCGATCAAGTAACTTTTGAATTATTGCAAAAACTTCGAAAACGTAACTACCACCTTAAATGCATGAATGAACCTCGCTAGAACTTATGAATGAACCTTTTGAATGAATGAATTTATGTGTTTCAGAACAGCGGTGGCGTCAGCGTGTCTGAGTCTGTGTCTCTGTCTGCGCAATGCCCGAGTTCACACGGCCGACTGCGCCGAAGCTCTGGGACGAATTCTCAGTGTAGGTTTTTTTGATTTGTCTGGAAAAGTTAGCATCGGCTGAACTTTGGAGTTCTGTTTGCGTTTCATCTGGAGGTTTTGGAATGACATTTTTAAGCACTACGTTTTAAAACTTTTCTGCATTTTAAAACTTTTTAGCTGAAATTAACTAGTTTTAGTCTGGTATAGGACTCAACTCCGAGCTTATGACTTATGCTTATGTTTATGCCTATGCTTATGCTAATGCATAGCACCGACTGACCAATCTATTGCTATGTGATTGTAGGCGAGTCAACTGCCGCCGCTGCTGAGCTATGCCATGAGCAGTGCGGACAGTCGAGTGGTGAAACAGGCTGTGGAGGTCACTGTCTTCGTCTGTCAGGAGCACAGGGCTATCAGACAGGAGTAAACAGCAGTGGTTTTGTGTTTGGCTACGGCTGCAACCGGAGACAAATTGTTTATAAGGGATAGATGATAGTTTATTTTTAGTAAGGAATTTTACTTAAGGAAACTGATGAGTCAACTAAAGGCTGACCAAAAATTGGTGGACGCTGAGACAAAAAGGAACAGGCGATTTTATGACGAAAAGAACAAATTTAATTTCAGGCACCAGTATAGTGAATAATCACAAAATATATACGCCACATGTTTTGTCTTAGGGTTCAATATAAATTTTTTACAAACACGAACAACCTTCTCCTAGAAAAACTAATTATTTCATCAAGTAAATCTAATGCTCGATTCATACTTGTCCGTACTAGAAAACTCTTTATATTTATTTCAGTCTCAGCCAGCAACTGGTGTCGCGCAACAAAGCAGCGGCAGCCCAGCCCAGCGCCAACGCGAGCGGCATCAGGCCCCCCGCGGACAGTCTGCTGGCTGTGCCCAACCCGCTGGAGCCCGGGGGGGCTGGGGAGGGGGATGGCAGCAACGTGGACTTGCTCATTGAACAGTTCAAGGCTGGCATTGGGGTAGCTTAGTATGTTATATATTGTATTGTACTATATTAAATGAGCATATTACATCTTTAATTGATCTATGAATGACGCCACTAGGGCTAGGTTTCTAGAAGTTGCTAGTTTCACAGTGTGTTTGTGTTGTAATGAATGACATTGTAATGTACACAATGTACACAAAAATGTACACAATGTACGTAATGTTATTTTAAGGTGTAATAGGTTTAAATGAAGAATTGACCGCGAATCGTGTAATTTTTCATTTTTTATTAATTTTTATTTTTGGTTAGTTATTGTAAGACGTGTCGTTTCCAGCAACCTTGCCCAGGTTATATATACAATAACGTGGCTTAGACGCGTGATTTTGTCGTAATACTGGCTGAAAACAGACGAAGTTGAATTTATGAAGTTGGTCGTTGAAAAAATTACTACGCTCTTTTTAATAACACTAATGAAAATTAAGATTGCAACTAGCAGTATTTTAAGTCTGTATATTTTTAGTTGCATTTTTAATTACTCTGTAATTAATTTCAGATCAAAGACGTGACCATTTCGCAGTTGATTGACGTTTATGAGAAAAAAATTGCAAACATTAAAGTGCGTTTTTGGTTATATTCATAGTGTGGGCTCTTGTAAAAAACCGTTTTAGAAACTTCGGATTGGAGAAAATATGTTTTGTGATGGTTTTTGCAAATGTTAGACAACGGGTCAGCTTGTGTGCACCTTTTTTATATTGTAGTCTGGTGGACCAGCCTTGTGTTTTCGGGAAGGTGAAAAAGTATTTACATTATCCGCTCTTTCTGATTGAAACTTTATTATTTATTAAAGTTTAAAGTTTATTCTTTGAGTCATGTTTGAGTAAGTATAATGCTCAAAACATGGTAAGCAAGTTTACCCTAAAGTCTGACCAAAAAATGCTGCCTTCAGACAAAGCAGGTGGCTTTGTGGTGGTTTCCACGAGTACTGGCTGTCCTCCTAACGATTTAATTAATAGTTCAACTTTTTAATAATGAAATCATCCGAGTCGTCTTGTCTCCGGAACGAGCAACTTTTGGTCAGACTTTAGTTTATAAAAAAATGTGGCTGTTGTAGAGCAAAGAGCGTCAAATTCAGGAAGGCTTGAAGTCGGATATTGCAGCGTTGGTTGTGGACAAGGAAGGGCTTATGGACAAAGTGAGTGACGGCGTTCCAATGTTGAAGCTTTGTACGACAGTCTATTAAATTACTGGGATTCACAAAAAAGTGTTCCAACTTGTCCCAGTCTTAATAGTCGTACACGTGACATGAGATATAAAGGGATCTTGATATTGCATTCAATGGATTAGAGCTGAATTTAATGGCTTAATACGGTTGCTAGTAGAAGACGGACAATATTATGAAGTAGACATTTAGACAGATTTTTTGAGAAAAGTTTTGAAACTTTTTTCGTTTAGCTTTTTTCAATTTTAAGTTATTTTTTAGGTGCGAGAGCCTGAAGCATTTTTTGACACTCCAATTTTTTTAAAAAACATTAAGTTATTTTTTAGGTTCGAGAGCTGAGCGAGACGTTGAGTCAGCGCAATGCGACCATCAAGGAACACGAGTTGACCATTTCTGTGCTGAAAAAGGGCGTGCACAAATACTCCGAAGTCCGGGCTTTGCTCAGAAGACTGGCGGACGAAGAACCAGAGACCCTGGACGAGTCCTGACGACGACCACCAGAAAAAAGGACTAAAGTTTGACCAAAAACTGACTGCTGGAGATGCACGGTTTAAGCCTGGTTCATTTGTCCTTGTGCTTCAGCTTGTCCCTATCAGTTTGTTCTTGAACAGTTTCAAGAAAACTGCGTGGACAAATGAGCCAGTTTTTTGCACGATAAAAGGAAGAGTCAAGTCTAGTTCGTATGCAAAAAATTGGATAAAATGATTGTGTCAAAGTTTTGCACAATGGCAGCTGACAGAAAAATTTCCTTGTCCCTATCTCTTTTGTATTCTTACGGACAAGATTTAAGGACAAGGAGCTACTTAGTATGAACCGAATTTTAACTTGTCCTTAGGGACACATGACACGGACAAAGTTTGGTTAGATTCTGTGACGAACTAGCTGAATGGTTTCAACTATTTTTTTGCGTTCAGGCTAGTCTTGGACTCCAACATTGTTCATATAATTGTAACATGAGACAGACAGTTTTCTTGCAATGGGACAAAAGGATAGGGACAAGGACAAGGACGAGTATTAACCGGGCTAAAATGAAATTACGGAATTTCAGTGCAAGAAGAATGTAGGTAATATGTTTGAAAGTGAAGCATGTGGTAGCGAACATCAAGTTATCTTTTTTGTCTCAGAGTGCAGCAGTTTTTGGTCAGACTTTAGTTTATGCTGTTGTGCACTCACGTGTTTATGGCGCTGTCAAGCTTTCCGTCCGGACTAACGACAAAGCTACTAAACTAAATTGAAGAAACAGTCATTTTCCTAGCGGCATCTGTTTTGTAAAATTACGTATAAGTAACTTCTAGGCAAATAGAGCTACTATCAGGTAAAGGTTTAATCGTAAAAGTTAATAATATCAGTTTATGCAGTTTTCGTCAGTAACTTGTAAATGTAAATAATTTAAGGATTTAATCGGGGAATAATTTCGATATATTTTACTTATTATTATAAAAATGCCCTTTCACCAAGGGCAGCAGTGTGGGTAGAATAGGAAAGTTGGCTGATCTATAGCGGAAAAATGCTAATAAGCTTGTCAAACACCGGGGACAAGTTTTGCAGCCAAATAGGATAACTCAGCTTGCTAAATGAAGCGGACAAGAGTTGCGTCAGAATAGGAAAACGCAGCTTTTTAAATGAAACGGACAAGACTTGCGTCAGAATAGCAATCGCCCTGCGACACGTCAGTGCTTTCTGCACCCTATTCGCGCGAATAACTAGGAAAAGCATTCTTGACGCTTACTATCACATATTCACATGTCAGGACTTGTAGTGTGAAGTAGATATACAGTTACTTAATTGAATTTCTTCACATATTACATACATATCTATTTTTGTAAACATTTTTTCCGAAAGTTACGAATGACATATTTTAAATAAACATTTCACAGCAAGTACATACTAATATTCAATACAAAGCTTAGTCTACTTAAATGTTTATGATGATTAAACACATGTACG
The DNA here is from genome assembly GCA_030248245.1 of Trissonchulus sp. WLG1_4. Lineage (NCBI taxonomy): Eukaryota > Metazoa > Nematoda > Enoplea > Enoplida > Ironidae > Trissonchulus > Trissonchulus sp. WLG1_4. Next base: position 20,826 of record JASANF010009648.1, read on the forward strand.
TATAACGTATGTGTAAAAATAAAAACGAATGACCGCTATGATCGATTTATGATTCTTGTGAATGTACGACTCATTACAAGAATGTTTATTCCGGTCATGGCTTGCCTTTGTAAATAACATCAAGAACCAGCTATGTATACTATACTTTTCCGGCAACAGAGCAGATGATGATAATGGTTGATTAGTTCGCGCGAATAGGGTGCAGAAAGCACTGACGTGTCTTAGGGCGATTGCTATTCTGACGCAAGTCTTGTCCGTTTCATTTAAAAAGCTGCGTTTTCCTATTCTGACGCAACTCTTGTCCGCTTCATTTAGCAAGCTGAGTTATCCTATTTGGCTGCAAAACTTGTCCCCGGTGTTTGAGGCTATAGATCAGCCAACATTTTTCCGCTATAGATCAGCCAACTTTCCTATTCTACCCACACTGCTGCCCTTGGTGAAAGGGCATTTTTATAATAATCCTATTTCTTTTTCCGCTGCACCCATTTTACTCGACGATAGGAAAGCTGACAACTGAATTGTATGTATGGAAATTGCATGGAAATAATATACATTCTGAAAAGTGATAGTCGTGCATGATGCTACCCACTTATTTTTCCTTACCCACACACTAACAGTGGCCTGTTTCGTTATTTTGGGTTAACACAATAATTTTGGTCATAGCGACGTTATATTCGCATTCGGCACCTCAAATGAACCTTTTTCACGGTTTTTCGACAAAATTAACAATATTCAAAAAATTTGGTCAAATTGACCATTCTGGCACTTAGCCAGGGCTGCCAACGTGGAACAGTGCACACAACGCGGACCAAACAGCATCAACTGACACCCCCGCGCCTGTATATTAAGATGCAGTAGAAATACAGAACGAGAGATTATCCATTAAAGCGTTATACATTGAGAAAATTATGAAAAATCATCTTTTCAACGGTATTCAATTTAAACAAACACCCCTACGTCTATATATTGTGTTGCAATAACATTACAGAACGAGCGGCTATCCATAAAACCGTTATACATTGACAAAGTCATGAAAAAACCATGTTTTCAAGGGTGTCAGGGGGGATGCACCAGTTCTGGCTACTAGGTAAATCTGACAACAAAACTAATAGCACGCTGAAATGCACAGTATAGGGGTTTATATTCGCATACAAAACGACAGACCTCCATCTATAACGGTTTTGGCTGTACTGCCCATGGGTAGCCTACCCCCCTAATACACGTAAATTACCTACCGGACCTCCTCCCGCGGCCTACAGTGACACGTTCGACTCCAAAAGGGGAGACGCACTACAACCCCACTACACTACCATGCATGCAAGAGATCAGACTTGGGCTGTTTGCGTGACTTCTCAAAAGCTGGCGCCATTGAATTTTCGACTTTGCCATTTTTCGAGGCCCAAAAAAGGGCTTTCCCCCCTCCCAGCACAGCCAAAACGGCAAAAGCCTAGAACACCATTTTGTTAATGACACTATTCCCAATCAGAACAAATGTAAAAAACACAAAAAAGTGCCTCGCCAAGAGGGATTTCTTGAGTTATGCGTCGGGGAAAAAAAAAAGACGGAAAAATCCGAGTTTGCGGGAGGCGATTTTTCATATCTCAGGAAATACTCAACCGATTTGGCTGAAATTTGGCCAGCATGTAGCCTTCCCCCAGGCACGTGCACACACCGAATTAAAACCGATTTGCTTGCATAAATTTTTAGTTATTAAAAAAATTCATTTTAAAATTTCGCAATGTGGAGTGTCGTTCCTATTCTAGGGTTAGGCGCTATCGCGCCTACCCTGATTCACTTTTGTTAAGCCTCGATTCATACGTAAGCCCGGTTCATACGTCGTGTCCTCAAGGACACAGACGCAGGGACAAGGACATATTATTTTGGTCAGCTGGTGTGAAAAGTTGACACAAGCGTTTAGGCTTTGGTAAAAATCAGAAAGTGACCACATCTTTTTTTAAGCAAATAATTCTTAGCTTGTTTTTCCAGGTCGTGTTTTGGAATTGCTTAGAGACAAAATGACAAGGTTAATGTCAAATATGAACCACAGTTTACAGCGTTGTCTGTTTGTTAGTCTGACGAAATTGAAGAAATAGCTACTAGCCACAGTGCATGTGAATTATGGTGATTTTTCGTAATTTTACCGGACGAACTCACATACCGCTGTAGTAATGCATCGACCGCCGTAAAAGTGATATACACGATCCACTAGTACAATACTTGTTGGTGCTTACTAGTTATATTGTTATATTGTTATTGTATATAAAGTAATAACTGGGGAAATTTTTATAATTTTGAAATGGTGTTTTTCTAGGTACACAATATTATGTCATTTTTTATTCTTTCCGTCGGGTGCTGTTTCTATACATACGTGAGTATTGTGTTTCGTTAGTCGTTACTACTGTTGTTTTGATACCGCAAAATAATTTAAATATGATATAAATATGATACTTGGAATTTAAATAAAATACTTTTGATATTTGATACTTGGAAAAAATTTAAATGTGATGTAAATATGATACCAAATAATTTAAATATAATACTTTTGATATATATTTGATACTTGGAAAAAATTTAAATATATAAATATGATACCTCGAATTTAAATATGATACTTTTGATATTTGATACTTGTAAAACATTTAAATATGATATAAATACAATACTTTGAATTTAAATATGATACTTTTGATATTTGATACTCGGAAAAAATATAAATATGATATAAATATGATACCAAATAATTTAAATATGATACCATAATTTAAATATAATACTTTTGATACCAATTTTAATATTGATACCGGTATTAAAAATATCAAAAGTATCAAAATGCTACAAAACCAAACTAACTACCAGCCTACTTACTGCCTATTGAATATTGATTGATTTTCTTATATTTTTTACCCACTAAAATTTACACAAGAGTGCCCCCTTTGGTTTTTATAGTACAGCTCGACTGGCAATGCCTTCTATAATTAAAGAAGCGAAGCAGTAGCCAATCACAATAAGGAGGCGGAGCAAATAGCGAAATCAAAGAATGCCGCCGTTCTTAGCCTGCACAAACATCAAAAGGTGCCGCCTTTAAGCGTGGGAATAAAAATTTTGATGGAAATGATGATACCTCGAATTTAAATATGATACTTTTGATATTTGATACTTGGAAAAAATTTAAATATGATATAAATACAAAACTTTGAATTTAAATATGATACTTTTGGTATTTGATACCCGGAAAAAATTTAAATATGATATAAATACAATACTTTGAATTTAAATATGATACCATAATTTAAATATGATACTTTTGATACCAATTTTAATATTGATACCGGTATCAAAAGTATTAATACCCAAGTATCATATTTATATCAAAAGTATCAAAATGGTATCAAAACAACAGTATTCGTTACATGTGTCATTTTTGTGGTCTGCTCCTTTTGGGTCGATTCATACCTGTATTATATTATTTTGTCCATTTGCAAAATTAAAGCATATTTTATGCCAAAAATGCTAGTGGCAATTGAAGGCTTTTTTACGTGTATATTATATTAGTGTTCAGCTATTTTTTTTCTGTGCAAATCATATGAAAACGTACGTTGAACACGAGCATAGCAAACCGCCTTTGTGAAATTAAGTTCGAGGGTAGAATCATCAGCCGCATATCTGTTCAATTTAGCAAAATATTAATAGTCAAATTAGATGCTTATTTTAGTTTCCGTGTTATTAACTTAGTCATTTTTCCGTAATTTTGTCGACTGACATATTTTTCCGTAATTTTGTCGACTGACATACTGCTGTAAGTTTTTAAATCGACCCTTGGAACGCACAAAGAAAATGAAATTTATTATTGTTTGTGTTTTACTCATATTGCTGCAATCTTACGTGGTGCCTTGTCTACTCTTTCTGATTCATTTTACTCACTGAATAATGATTCTTTTTGATTGCAAGTTATTTTTTCCTTGCAAATAAACTTGTAAATGTGAATTGGCGCTGTTATTTTTGATTTTTTGTTTTTTCTGTTCATCTGTTTTATGAATTTAAATTCGGACAGTATCTGGTTTATAAACCAGCTCATTATGTTAGATTAAGAGGAATTATTATTGTTTTTTGGGGGATTATTGCTTGCTGGGTGGATTTAGACTATACGTGGGCAAGAAAGCGGATTGTGGGGGAGTTGGAAAGCCACCGGGTGGGGAGGGGTCGAGTCAAATTTTCCGCCGATTTTAGCTTCGTGAGCCAGCAATTTTGCTGCACCTTCAAAACATTCGGGGGGGGGGTCGGATGAAAACCCCTCCCAAATTCCGCCCCCACGTATATACATGTATGCTTTAGACACGCCACGCTAAAGTATTCTAGATTATTTGAATGTTAGTTTTAGAACCTAGGGCCAATTCCTACAATTGATCAAACGGATTAGATTAAAATTTGTTTGCCTAATAACTTATCACGATGTTGAGATAGACTGAAAAAATTTTGTGCACAAGTGGGAGGTGCTACAAATAGTTGCTTATTGCAAATTTCGTATGAATTGATAAACGATATCATGAGTTATTTGCAAAACAAATTTAATCTAATCCGTTTAATCTGTTTTAGGACTAGGCCCCCTAGTTTAACTAGTTTTTAGGCCGGGTTCACACTGCAGAAAATTCTGCACAAGCACAACGCTTGTTCAAAAATTTTATCTTTTGCACAAGCACAGCCAATCAGCGTAGAGATTTTGTACTTGGTAGCTGTCAGTAATGGCGCAAAATTAAACGGAAAAGTGTGATTTTTCGGAGTAACCCTTCTCAAAATGTATCTTATATTTACTGAAGAATGTATTGCGTTCATTTTCTCTTTCTTTTAATTTTAGTTTTGTTTCAAATCAAATTGCGTTTTAGTTTTATTTTTGCCCCTCTTTTTAGTTTATTTTCTTTCTTCCAAATAGTACGAGAAAGTTTCAAAACTACATACAAAAATTTTAGCCCAAAATTTCGAAAGAAACTTCTGAATAGAAAAGACGTTACACTGGCGCGCTTTAATTTGATTGGCTGGGCTTGTGCTTGTGCAAGTTCCAGTGTGAACGCCTAGGCGTTGTGCTTGTGCTTGTGCCTGTGCAAGTGCCAGTGTGAATCTGGCCTTAGTTGCGCTACTTTGACTATCGAGCATGTCTCATTTACTGGTGGGGTCGCTATTGCTGAATGTAGCAGAATTTTGTGTTGTTTTCAGCAGCAGTGGACTTCTGATGAAGAGTTTCTGGTCTCGATACAAATATCGGTTTCTACCATGGCTTGCGTTCAACTTTAAAAATGAGTACGTGTATGGAAAGTAGCTGGTTTATGTAGTCATTGTGACCAACAGTTTTTTATGGAAACACTGTTACCCTGGTTTAGCAAGACCACCTTTGTGAAATCCTCCCTTAGGACTTAGGAGCTATTTTATGTACGGCTGTGTATCTGTTGTGCGGCAAATTTTCAAGAAAATCGCGCCAAAATGGGATGTTATACACATATCGGCCATAACTGGAGAGTTTCGGTCTCTTGTTGACCGAAGTGTGACCAAAAACTGCTGGACCCTGACACAAAAAGAACCACGCGTTCTTTACGAAAGGAAAGAATAATTGCAAGTAAACGAGTGCAGCAAGTAATCACAAAAATCACATCTCCTGACAAAAATCACATCTCCTGTTTCTTTAGTTTCTGGACGTTCATGCAGCAATTTGTGGTCAGACTTTAGTCAGTTTCTAATTATTTTTTAGTTTGCTACATACCTTCAGTTCGCTCGTGTCACGGAATTATGCGCCACTTTCATAAATCCAAATTTTCCTTGCCATATGGTCAAATTGAGGCAGTATTTTGTCGTGTAGTTTTTTAACTAGCCAACTGCGTCAAAAAATAGCTCATAGAATGAACAAGATAGTTTCGTGAATCTGTTTGTTTTCGCTACCAGCTGAGCAGAGTTAAGTTTCTAAGCTTCTCCTATTCAGTATCGCGGCAACTTTTTTTTGCGCTTCAGTAAGCTCAGGTAACTATGCAAATGCTTCATTAGGCAAACTGAATAGGAAGCTAATGACAACGTTGCTTGAGTGTGGGGGATTTTTACCCTCCTTGGTTTTGATTTAGCCCCTGGGTGGCAAATTTCATTTTTGCACTATCAGCATTTTTAAGGTCGACATGAGATTCCAATGTCTGCTAGTTATGTTTACGTACTGAGAAAACTTCAGATCTGGGCCCGATTTATCGAAACAAAATGTTCGTCATCGAAAATGTTCGTCATCAAAAGTTCGTCATCGAAAATGTTGGTCATCGAAAATGTTCGTCATCAAAAATGTTCGTCATCGAAAAACAAATGTTCGTCATCAAAAATGTTCGTCATCGAAAAACCAAATGTTCGTCATCGAAAAACCAAATGTTCGTCATCGAAAATATATGTTCATTATTGAAAAGACAAATGTTCGTCATCGAAAATGTTCGTCATCGAAAATTTTGGATTGATCGAAACATTTTCGATGATGAACATTTGTTTTTTCAACGGTGATTTATCAAAAGACAAATGTTCGTCATCGAAAGTTCGTCATCGAAAATGTTCGTCATCGAGAAATTTTTCGATGACGAGCTTTGGTCTTTTAGAACATTATTATGTTCTAAATGACAAAAGCTCGTCATCGAAAATTTTTTCGATGACGAACATTTCAACGGAGCTGGGTACCTCTGTTGAAATTTTCAACTGCGAACGTCTATAGGTACATAAGCAGCTGGCTGTAATTTTAATATTAATATAAATAGCCAAACTTATTTATTATTAATTAAATATTAATGTAAATAGCACAGCAGCGCAAAATATTAATTTATTATATTATTATATTTTTAATATTAATATTAGTAAAAAAATTGAAATTAAAAGTATTTTTAATAACAATTTTTTATATTAATTGTTAAAATAACCGTACTGCCGTATGGACATTGGGACCAACTGAACGGCAGAATGGCAATTCATACCTTCGTTCATTCATACCTTTATTATTATTATTAGAGAATTTAGACTTTAATGAAAACGTTCTAATTCAGAATGTTTAGACTTAGAACGACTGATCTAATTTTGAACGCTGAAAATTTTCAATAATGAACATTTTCGATGACGAACATTTGCTTTTTCGATGACGAACATTTGTTTTTCGATGACGAACATTTGTTTTTTCGATGACGAACATTTGCTTTTTCGATGACGAACATTTGTTTTTCGATGACGAACATTTGCTTTTTCGATGACGAACATTCTTGATGACGAACATTTGCTTTTTCGATGACGAACTCGCTGTTGAAAAAGCAAATGTTCGTCATCGAAAAACAAATGTTCGTCATCGAAAATGTTTCGATCAATCCAAAATTTTCGATGACGAACATTTTCGATGACGAACATTTCTGATGACGAACATTTTGCTTCGATAAATCGGGCCCTGGTCAATATTGTCCATAGTTCAACGTTGGTAGTTTGGCGATAACCCAAAGGAGTTACGTAGGATTCAGAATTTACATTCGGGGGGCTGTGGTGTAGTGGTTAGCATTCTCGACGTCGACGCAAGCGGCCCAGGTTCGATTCTAGCACTTCTTTCGAAATTGGGGTATTCTCATTCAACATTTCTTCCTGGTAGACTGGGGAGGCTCTCCAGTGACCAGTCCAGAATACAGGCCATCTGTTTCTGGTGATATAAATTTTTAATATATACCAGCTGAAGCAAAAACGCTATTTAGTGGTCAAAAAACATTTTAATTTTCCGATATTCATGGCCCATAACACTTTGATGGCGTGCTCCTATGCTTTGTGGGTCGTTAACTCGAGTCAAGCCTGTCTCTGTTTCCTATTTTCAATTTCATTTTCGTGCTTTCATTGGTGCCGACTGCTTTTATGGTTTCGAGACAGCCAGTGTTTTCTTTGTCTTTTTGTCTTGGCCTGGTGGTTCAGCAGACTACAGCCCGGTTCATATTTGTCCTTAAGGACACAGGGACAAGGACAAATTTTGGTCAGCTGCTGTGAAGAATTGATACAAGGCTTTCAACTAACTTTCTGTATACAATCTGCAAGCCACCCCAACTTTATCCAGGCGAAAAGTTGGCTTATTTGGCCAGTCAGTCTTTTTGGAATCGCTTAAGGACAAAACGATAGTGATAGGAAGAAAAGCAAGGACGAGTATGAACCGGGCCCATCCCCTCTTTGCATATAGTATGTATTTATGATCCTCGAGAACTGCCCGGTGGCATAACTTGGCCGAATCTCAGTCAGAAACATTATTGCATCTATGTGCACTTCTACATATTTATGACTGCTGCAGTTCTAATCTTTATGACTGTACAGCAAGCCGCTTACGCTAGCTTACGGTAAATTTCTCACGAACAAAGCGGGTATGGAATTGTCTATGAATCACAATAATTTAAGCTTAACTTCAACTTCCTTCGTTTGGAATGCTTACAATGTTGTAATGTGTACTGTAGTGCCCCAGTTTTTCATAGCAAGACTGTACGCGCTATTATGTTACAATGTATACAGTTTAGCTTAGTCCACAAGTGCTTACATGACAAACTTGTTCAAGTGAAACTTTGGGCTTAGTTTCTTGTTGCGGTCAGGTGCCTTTTAAATTATCTAAGACTTCAGATATTTGAGTTATAATGTTTATAGTATAACTTTACTGAATTTGATGTTGCATAATATGCTCAGATAGTTAAATTTTTAAATTACATAGTCCACAATTTTAGATGGCTTTGTTGCCTTTGACACCCTCATATCACATTGTTCCTTAATACGCTGCCTGTTAACTTTTCCAGTGTTAAAGGCTGGTTCTTACTTGTCCTTGTCCGAAAGAGATTTGTGTAAGTGTTGTAAATGAGAAATAAAGCCTACGAGACTCGGGGGCTGTGGTGTAGTGGTTAGCATCAGGGGTGGACGCGGGTCGTGGGTACCCGCGGGTTGGGTTGGGTTGGGTCGAAAAATTTGAGCCGTGAGTCGACCCGCGAAACCTAAAAAATCACTATGTCGGCCTCCAATTTTAGAGAAATTTGAGTACCGTGTAATAGTAACATTCGTTTAAGGTGCATATGTACATAGCAATGCAAACGATTAGGTACAGATGTGCACTTTGCTAATTGAAATTATATATACATGGGCAACAGCTAAAAACAATTAATTATCAGGTAGGGTATGTCTATGAAGTGGTGGGTCAAAGTGGGTCGCGGGTCGGGTTTTACGGCGCGGGTTGGGTCGCGGGTCGAAAATTCTGACCCGCGTCTACCCCTGGTTAGCATTCTTGTCGTTGACGGAAGCAGCCCGGGTTCGATTCCGGGCGCCTCCATTTCTTTTTTCTAAATTGGGGTCTCAGCTGTCTTTCAACATAAACCACTTCAGAAAACCAAAATTGAAGCTATTTGTGATTTTTTACGCAATTGCTTGCGTGTTGCGTCCTTCTGTTCAACACACGCCAAGATTTAGCCTTAACGGACGATTCAGTTTTGCTCATATGATTGAAAAGTACATAGGCTTGCACACAAACGCAGACTCGTACGCCCGGTGTCACAGGAAAATCCGCCCCCCAGGAAAATCCGCCCCCCGGACACATTTTCCTAGGAAAATACGTCCCCCCGGATAAATTTTCCTAGGAAAATTTGTCCCCCCTTAGCCTTAGGAAAATCCGCCCCCCCCTGAATTGCCTTTTTTTACGATATTTCGATGGTTTTTTTGTATACTTTACAATAATTATGTTATATAACATTTACGAATGTATTACGCTATGTTACTAAAGTTGGAATAAATTTTGACTAAACTTGGTATGGTTTTGAACACTTTTAGCAAAATGCTAACAATATTTTTGTCTTTTTTCGATTCTTTTTTACAATTATATATTTTTTCTGTGTACATTTTCAGCAACATTTCTTTAGAGGAGAGCGCTGTAGCTAACATTTTTTCAAAAATTGTTTGAGCAAATGTTTTCTTATTTTTTCAAAACTTGCTTATTTACACGAAGTTTCACATTTCCATGTATAACTTTTAATCCGAGATCCCGGTTCACATAGAAGTGAACGCTCCAACACAAGCTCCGCCTATTTAGCTTCAATCTAATTGGTAAGATTTGAGTTTTAACAGACAACTCCAATACCACCCAATTACAAGCGGCTGCCGCTAAAGTAAAAAGTATATTTACTTAGGCTGTGTGAACACTTTTTCAAAAGTAAAGAGTATAATGTATGTATTTAAAAAGTAAAAAGTAAGTCTGTGTGAACGGTCATTACGGACAAGTATGAACCTGGCTTTGTATTTTTCCTGTCGCTACCACAGTAGCAACAGGACCTTACATTTGAGTTGCTCTAGCGAATTACACGTCTCACGTGTATTCGCTGTGGCGTGGGTCTGTGTGTAATTTTACTAATTGTGTGTGATCGTGTTTTGTGTGTGAGCTGGCCCAGGCGGCCAGCCAGCTAGCTTCTTTGTTGCTGCTAGCTAGTGGCGTATCCAGGATTTCGCAAAGGGGGGGACTGCGACAGGGGGGGGGGGTGCGGAGCAACTGTGAGCCACCGCCGATCAACCGATCAAGGGGGTCTGGCGGGGCACTCTGCACTCTGCAGCAAGCACTCAACTTTGCGGGGGTCTGGAACTGGAAGCGTCAGCCCCCAGAAGCTGAAGCTTTTTCGAGATTTTGACCATCGACATTGCATTGAAAACTGCACTTTTTACATGAAATAAAAATATGTAGTGGATCTACAGCAAGCACTTAACATTGCGGGGGTCTGGAAGTTTTAGCTTTTTCAACCAAGGACATTGCATTGAAAACTGCACTTTTTACATGAAATAAAAAAATTTAGTGGATCGACAGCAAGCATTTAACAATGCGGGGTCTGGGGGCGCCAGCCCCCAGAAGTTTTACCTGTTTTGAGGTTTCAACCATCGACATTGCATTGAAATAAACTGCACTTTTTACATGAAATAAAAAAATTTAGTGGAGCTACAGCAAGCATGTAACAATGCGGGGCTCTGGGGGCGGCAGCCCCCAGAAGTTGGAGCTTTTTCAGTTTTTAACCATAAACTTTGCATTGACAACTGCATTTTTGACATGAAATAATAAAAAATATTTATATAAGTTTAAAATATGAAACATTAATATTTAAGCCCATGGATCAAGAAAATAGGCCCAGTTGGAGTGAATCTTTTTGTACTATGGGCCAGCGTACGCTTATTTTACGCTATTTTTACCCTATCTGACTATAAAAACATGTGAGACAATAATCAATTAACACAGAATATGATAATAGACCTAGCATATATATAGGCATCAGGCATGCACAAAGAAAAAAGGTATCTAAGCCGAAAAAACATCAACAGAATGGAAAAAATTTAGAGATTTTTTAAATTTTGAAGGTAGAATTGTCAATTGTGGAGGTATCAGAAACACTTTTGTCAGCTTTCGAAGTTTGGGAAAGGGGGGGGGGGCTGCGACCCTCTAAGGGGGGGGGGGGGGCTAAAAACGCAAAGGGGGGGCTGCAGCCCACCCAGCCCCCCCCCCCCCTAAATACGCCACTGCTGCTAGCATCTTTAGGTTACTGTAGGTCTAAAATGGCGAGATGTTTTTTATTTAGTTTTCTAAAAAATTAAACTAAGCATAAACTTTTTTTGACCGAAATTTTCTGTGTCAAAAAATAGGGTGCGAAAATCAATTCGAAATTTTTAAGCTTCAAAAACAAACAAAACGCGAAAGTTATTGAAAAAATTGGAACCTAATTGAAAGACTTTAGGGGGAGTTAAGGTGGTGTGGTCGGCACCTCCCCTCCTCACGCATCAAATATCCCCGTCACTGAACTACCGCTCTTTTATTGTAACCCTAAAAGTCTAAATCACTTTTTGGTCAAACCATTTCGTTGCTACATATGTAATTGGTGAAATAAGTCTGCCAATTAAACCACTTTAATAAACTTACTTAGTAACACTTTTAACCGAATGAATAACACATACAGGCAAAATCCCGGTTCAAATGTTTTAGAAGGCCGGGTCTTCTTCAGGTGTGTGCGGTATGTAATATGTATGAGATTTTAAGTCTTGATCAGGTAACTAGCAACTGATGTGGTTTGTTCTGGGTTGCCGTTAAGATGGTAGTGTCGCCAAAGCAGTTTTGCTCATAGGCTGCAAAAGGAGAACTTTTTGCTTTGAAATTGCACGTTCACTGAGAAACTAGTGAAATGCCATATGGTGTCAAATAAATACTCCCAGACACTAGACCACCACAATATCTACCAATATTTTTAACCAGTCACCATTTGTGAGCCAGACATCACACAATAGAGACATAAAAGTTCAAAAAATCAAGCCAGATATCAGATTGGCCAGCTTGTGAAGTACATGTAATGTTTTGACGCACAATTTTTTGCCACAAATAAGAAAAATGGAAAATGAAGGTTCGTTTTTCTTTTGATTTCAAAATAGGTGTCTAAATTTTTTACAATTTATCATTATTGCTGTGAGTACTTTACAGGTTACGCACAGTTTCACAGTTCAAACAGGCATTACTCCACAGCCACTCAAGCAATTTGCACTAAATTTTGTGTGCATAAACTAGAGCATATGTGCTTTTACTTTGTGTAAAGAATCTAAACAAAAAGTTTTTAGTTGTGACGAAATTATATATCGAATGTGAATAGGTTTTCAAAACGTCATTTTTCCGACTTTGCGACTTCACTGCTAAGTGTATGCCGCATCAATTTTTCTGAAACTTGGCAAAAATATTTGCCTTGAAACATATTTTTAGAAAAGAACATTTACCTATCTTTCACTGAAAAAGTTTTATAGTCGCGCAAAATCGACTGCTTTCGCGACACTACCCCCTTAAGGGAGGGGTGTCACCCAAGTACCCAGGTCAAAAATCAAAGATCTACCGATTCTGCTTATTTTCACATATTACTCACCCAAGGCAACTCTACCTCAGATAAGAATAATTAAACTTGAATTTGCACTTTTGGTTCAGTGCTTTTGTCAGTGTAGGTATTTACATAAATAAAGGTGCGCAAAAAAGCCGATCAATAGCCAGTTAGACCAGTATAGCACAAATCAGATATAGCCAATCAAACTAAAATTTGGCATAGTACTAGCCCACGCCCCACACATGTGCGCAAAATCGTGTGATCCGGAATTTCTATATGTATTTTCAAATCTGAAATCGAGAGCAAAATGTAAAAAAGGCCGTTTTTTGGTTCGCCGAATTTAAGCGACTTTACATTTGGCGTCACTGCACACGCCATGGGAAAAATTTTAAAAAATGGACACATGAACAAGGGCGCTGATCAAGTTTGCTTGCTGTGTCGCAAAGATATTGGAGAGGAGAAAACTGCCGCAAATAATTGAGACCTAAAAATTTTGAGCTGTGGCAGCACAGTCTTTAACAAATGTCAATATCGGCGCGGTCGTAAATTCCGGCACTTCCAGCCTTCGTTTTTTTTCAAAAATTGAGACATTAATTTTTGCAGCATAATTTATTACTTAACTTATTTCTCAATGGCAAAAAATAAATTGTAAGCATTGATGCACTTAGGGAGGGGGCACAGAGGTTATCTACCTCCCCCTCAAGTGGCTCAGACCCCTTCTCAGACAGCAGGCAACCCCCATCAACCTCACACTTCACTTCTTGTATCCGAAAAAGTGCACCAAACTTGAGTAAAAAATCGAATAACTGCGTAAATTTTCCAGCTGTCGCAAAACAAAACCAGAACCACCCTCCGCCGGACTCTCCGCCGGGAGTCCGGCGCCCCACTCTGCCAACTGCTCCCGTGCATCTCTGATTGACTATTCTAGTGA
>JASANF010009651.1:0-23646 GCA_030248245.1 Trissonchulus sp. WLG1_4
GATATTAGCTATATTTTATTACGTTTTATTACGTTTATTTTATTGCCAAGACAGCAAGGGGGTTTTTACTGGAAGAAAAACAGCATCTTCATCGGAATAACTCAATTGGGATTCAACCACCCATTTCTGAATTTGCAGACCAGTGCTCTACTATTTAAACTACTGGGCATGCTGAGCTTTAGTAAATTCCTTTAAGTACTCTAACGGGCCTATCTTACTTCACACTTACTTATGCAATGCCGCCGAAGAGAATGAAGAGGGGCTAGGTTCACACTCTAAACTCGCAACGTATTTACTATTCTATCTAATTTATAAAAAAATGATTAGTTCTCCAACGCCTCGTCATGCCAAGACAGCAAGGGGATTCTTTCAAGACAGCAAGAGGGTTTTTACCGGAAAAAACATTTTCATCGGAATGATCGAGTTGGGATTTGATCCGCCCACGACAAATGCTGTACCATTTGAACTACTGGGCCAATGCTGAGCTTTCGCAAAATCCGTTAAATACTCTAACGGGCTATCTTACACACAATTATGCAATGCCGCTCTAGAAAATGAGGGGGCTAGGTTCTCACTTGCAACGTATTAATTACTCCAATGTATTTATTATTATTTGATCAGTTCTCGAACGTTGTACTTTAATTTGTTAAAAAATTAAAATACAAAACGGAACAATCAAAAAACAAGTTGGTCCCTAAAAGGGACAAATTCCGCAGTGGTGGCATAAAAAGGACAATGCATTTAAATATCAATCGTTCTCGTTATTAGTTACTGCCACTTCATACTATTGTCGCCTGTCGGGCAATGGAACATACAGTAAACGGAAGAGTTCACTTCCAAACAAAATAAACGATAAAACGGTTGTTTGATTCATACCTACTCTTATTCGTAGGGCCGCATGATAGTGCAATTCAGCCGTATGTTCAGCCATCTGTTTATTCAAACTCAAAAGCACTATTTCTGTGAAGAAGAGTGAGGACACAGACATGTGGTTGAGTTAAAAACATGAATAGTTTCTTTGACTGCTGTTAAAAAGCATGAATCATTTTTGACTGCATGTCCGTCTCCGTACAGAGGTGTACAACATTCATATGTTTCAATGTTACTTCATCCTAGAAAGTACTATGACGAAGCGAAAACACGGGCAAAACGCCTGTGTTTTGTCAGTGATACCCATGTCCGTTTCCCTGCATGTCCGATTGCAGAATACATAAATCCAAACGTACTCAAAACACTCCTTAGCTGATGGCTGCGTACATTTTACCATAAGCAAATACACATGACAAGAAAGACAAGCCAAGCATCCTTTGTCTGAGCCTGACATCGCTTTCTTATTATCATGCATATTTGCTTATATATATGGTTGGAATAGTTCTGTCATTAGTGGCTTAGAGTCGTCAGTCACGCACGCAGTCTTCGGTGTTGCCCGCCGGCCGTCATCAATCACCGCAACGAACTGATTGACAAACTAAAGGGAAACTAATTTGCATATTTCAATATAAAATTTGCATATTTCAATATAAAATTTGCATATTTCAATATAAAATTTGCATATTTCAATATAAAAGATCCACCAACTGCTACCTGATTGGCTGTCTTATCACGCACGTATACAGCAAGATTATTGATTCGCTAAAGACTGTGGACTCATTTGCATTAGTATGGGATTGGATGGACAATCTACAAGCTATCTATCAAAATCGAGACACCCAAGGGGGGCCCAGGCAGAAAAGTAAACATTTCGCTGAAAAAACTAATAGTACGTAGTAAAAAATTTTAATTGAAAACTAAGTTCAGGATACTGCGGGGATCATTATTATTAAGGCAGTTTGGTCACAGTTAATGGTTAACTTTCTAATTTAGTCCCCATTGGCAGAAAAAAAAGACCGCCATATACTAGGCCTATGGTAAGCATAGGCCCTGTAGTGGCTCGTAGCACTAAGCATGAACTCTTGGTGCTACGAAGTCATTACAAATATTCCGCCTCCAGTCGGAATTATTACTAGTGGAAAAAACCTCATTGTCCCTCCTGCACGGATGGGCACTTTTCGGCAAAAAACGACTTATCGAAGTAGATTAGTCAAAACATTTTAAAACTTAAATCAAAACAGTTCAATTTCTATTCAAAGTTAACAAAGCCCTATGCTTTCTATATAACCCGATACTTTAACCTTGTTTTGATGCAGAACAATGGACACATGTAATTACAAAACGAAAAGCAATATAAAGTGCTGCCGCCACTGAGGTGGCGGCAGGAAAAAGGCTGCATAATTTTTGTAACGTCAATATCTAATTGAAATACGCAGTGACACTGTGGTAAAACTAACTTTAGAACATATAGTCTAACGTTAGAACTGCAATTATATAGACTATTTTGAAAAGAACGGCCAGATTTTGCCATCTGGCCTTTCAAAAACGAAAGCAACTTATATCTCAAAACCAAACTGATAGTATTTGATCTGCATATTTGAATGTTGAAACATATGTATTGTTTTGTGTTTGTTTTCTTGCTTGAGTATTTCTACTGACCCACTAATATTTTATAATTAACTGTACCAGTGCGCAAATGTCATCTTGTTTTTCTACCAGCATATTATGTCCCACATGGGATTTTATGTTAAAAAAATGTTTCAAATAAAGAAAACATACGTCGCCAGAAGTTGTAATTTGCGACATACTGCGTAGCGTTTAGCCAGAAATATTTTTCCAATAAACAAGAATAATTAATCAAATAAGTTTAATAAATCGTAAACTTTTTCTTAATTAAAATGAATGATAATTTGAAAACTTGTGTCAGAAAAATATTCAGACTGCTGCAAACGCAACAGAAAAAGAGCGCATTTCATTGTGTATAAATTTTTATTATTTTTTATTATGTATTGCGATTAATCTATGCTCTTGTTTGCTTATAAATTATGTGTTGAAAAACAAATTTACACTTAAAATATATAGTCTTTGACGGTGTCACGGTGTAAATTTTCCCCCGGTGTAAATTTTCCCCCCAGGAAAATTACCCCGGGGTAAATTTTCCCCCCGGAAAATTTGCACCGGGGTAGATTTTCCGGAGGGAAAATTCACACCAACCATACAATTTGACTATTTTTAACTTATTTTTTTCAAAACTAGCGATTTTGGCGATAAATTTATTTATTTTTATGTATTTTTATTTAATATTTTTGCTCCGGGTTAGATTTTGCGGGGGGGAAATTAACACCAATTATATAATTTGACTGTTTTGAACCTCATTTCAAACTTGGTAATTTTGACGACTTTCGTTCAGTGTAGCGGCTGTGGCGATGGCCACAGCGATAGTTGCGACGGATTGATGCTTATTACCATATCGACGGGGCTACCACGATAATGGCGAATTTGGCTATTATGGCCAAGTCGCCTGGAATCGGCACGTGTCGCTGCAACTGCGGGGCAATTTTGGCGATTTTAATGGTCGATTCATACTTTTGTACGTACATTGGGACAGGCGGATGAAAGGACGTCCACATATACTGAATGTCAAAACCGCTGTTCGATTCATACTTTGGGTCGTTCAGTCGTATGCCCGTATTCGTACTTCAATTCATCCGTAGTAAAAACGGCACAGTTTCATTTGTCTTATGTCCGGCAAAGTTAAATTCAGCTCAACCCTGCCAAAATTTTAAGCATACGGACAAACAAACAAAGTATGAATTGCACCTTTGTCCGTATGGTGTATGCCCATCCTTTCGTATGTACAATGCATGTACCTTAATGTTTTATTTTAACGTTGTACTCAAAAGTGAAATCATTGAAACAAATCAGTTCTATCTAATAATGCCGCTAGTAGATTCGTTCGTTATCCGTTGCGCAGTTTAATTTGGAAGCGCAAGCATTCAAGTCTGAAGGGACTTAGACTTAACTACCGGGGGGAAAATTTACACCGGGGTAATTTTTCCGGGGGGAAAATCTACAGGGGGGGAAATTTACACCGTGACAACGCAAGTGATTACTATTTTTATTGTTTTAAAAATAATTAAAAATTAATGAACTATACTACATACATATAGCAGTTTATTTTTAACACAAACTGCAGATTAAGCCTCTTTACGGTTTAGATAAAAATCTGTGATTGCCGATCTTAGCGAAGGCACCAATCAGAATCGGTTCTGTTTGTTCAAGCAACTTTTAAGAAGTGAGCATAAAAATAAATCCATATTCAGGTTGAATATTTTATTTTCCTGATTTTAAAACAGTCTGAATAGATACCTTAACGAACCGAAAAATATTACGTATTTTTGTATATTTTCTCTCGACTGTTAGTTAGTTTCAATTCAGCCGTTTGTTTCAGTATATATTTTAACCAAGCTGGTAAGTAGGTTTTGAGCAAATAACTTCAAGTATACTCTCAGCCACTATAAAGTCGATAGTTAGAAAAATCACCAATTCAAAGCAAAAGCAAAACACAAAAAAACATAAACATGTCAAACGAAAGTGACAGTGACGCCGCGAGCAATATGCGTGCTTATTTCTCCTACACAATGTACATCGTCTTGGGTTTGATAGAAATCGTCGGCAACGTTTTAATTCTAACAATTTTTGCCACTTCAAAGTCGTTTCGCACTAAAGAGTATGTTCTGCCGGCAGCACTAGCGGTGGTGGATTGTATCGCCGGTATTGGACAAGTCACAGCGGCCCCCTATCGCATGAACCTCATTCGTTTGGGCCAGGACAAAGTTTTGCAGACGACTTGGGAATGCGCACTGAAATTTTACAATCAGTGCTTCATATTTGTCATATTTGCTTTGCCAACTTTGTTTCTGATAATATCGATTGACCGATTTATAGCGTGTGCCAGCATTCAGACGTATTTGAAAATTGACAAGAAACTCATGATAGGGTTTGTCATAGCCGGCTTTGTGGTTATTTTTGGTCTTCATTTTTCCACAGTAACCGTAGCCTACATTTACGGTCCGATTTTAGGTGCGAAATTTCCCAAAATTTGTTTGGTTGGTTTTGTTGCGCCTAATTGGTACCTGAAATTTCTTTTTCATCCGTACCGGTTTTTTCTTTCGTTACTGACCTTAATTATTTACTCGGCTGCCGTAATAATGTTGTGGCGAAATCATTCAGGAGCTGACGCAGCTTTTTCGGATCAAATTTTGGCTCTAAAATATAAGAGACAAGTCAAAGTCACCCAAATGCTGATGTTTGTCAACATTTTCGGAGCTGTTTTCTACACAATACCGGCTGCTATATTTTTTATCGGTAGCATTGCCAATGCTCCTATTTGGATGATACGAGTCTACGGCCCGATTTGTTGGATTCTGATGAACATTAATTCCGCTAACAATATTTTTGTTTATTACGCAAAGAACACGGAATTGAGAATCGCTACCGTGCAACTGTTTTGTCCGAAAAAAACTGCCTCCGTTTCTACTGTGTCACAATTTACGGTCAGATCCCAAGTGAACAACGTTCAAGTTGCTAGTGGCGCCACCACAGCAGTGTAACATTGAATGCGAGAAAAGGGACTTTCCGGACTTGATAAAAGCGCTCGATAATTGCTTTCACGTAAATGAAAAAGGCATGAACATTGCAACGCGTACATGTTTTCAATGACCTATTGTACTGAAAACGTGTTTTGTGAAAAAAACAACAACACAAAACCACAATGATGTAATTTGCCCCACGTACCTGATTGCAACACAATACCAACCAGTTTCATTCAACCCTAGCGCAGCACTGTCAGCAAAAACCTATGTACCTTTCGGTGTAATAGTGTCTTTGTTACTACTACCGATATCATATTTATCAAATATTAAACTTTTACCAGTAATATGAATGCGGTTCCGTATGTTTTCAGTGTAGTAATCGTTTCTTTTGAATTTTTCATTTCCTTGGCAAGCCTGAGTGAGCGTTTTAAGCCTAAAAAAGCGCGCTATTCTGTGGGATTGTTGTCACAGTTCCCCTGGGCAGGCTTCGGTGCACCGATTGGACCCCCAAGGCCGGGCACCCTGTGAAGGGGTCATAGGGAAGTTTGGGGGGTCCTAGGCAAAAATTGACCTCAGATTCGTGTTCAGGGGCCAAAAAACGCAAACTACGCTTTGATCTGAGCTGAGCACATCACAACTAAGACGCTATAAACAGTGTTATCCATCGACTCTTATGTATATACTGCTGATAAAACATTAGGGTGCCGAGGCAGCAAAAGTACACTAAAACACTCTGTATCAATTGTTGATTTTCATGCATATACGCAGACAAAAATCAGCGGCAACTCCCAGGCTACACACTAAGCATACAGGCTATTCACCCTGCACAGCAGCATTTAACGATTTGAGCAGTTAGTTTCAAAACAATAGTTCTTTGTCTAGAAGAAACAAAAATCTATTAATTTACTGAATATTTTTATTACCCAATTACTGTATTACGATAAATATTTCAAGACAATGTAGTCTATATTTGACTACATTTTTTATTGAGGTACGTAAACAAGGGTGATTTTTTCTCTAGTTCATCCCATGCTCCACGGATTTGATCCGGACATTCTGTCTTGAAGCATCTTTCATAGTCTTCGAATGCTGGGCATAACTTCTCAAAGTCGGTTGAGTGATACCAAAGTGCAGCCGCAAAAGGCCTCTGGCACTCAGCAATACATTCTTTGCATCCAGGGCACTTCTGGGTGCTGTCTCCGCTGACCATAAAGGAGTTCAAGAAGAGCAGTAAAATGACGACGCACTGCATGGCGGGTTGCCTAAAGTCTGACAAAAATATATAGTTGCACCACCTGAGAAAACGAAACACGCGATAGGTTTTCGTTTGGAAACTGGACGAGAAGACAAAAGGCAGTATTGGTTGGAGGCAGTATACGCTAAGCAAGGCTAATGGCAAGGACTAAGATAAGAATTTAATTAATTTTAAAAATTAATGTAATTTTGCTGTTTATAATAATAATTTACTGTGCTCTAATTGAAGTTATCTAGTTAACACACACATAAGTATTTAAAGCATAAAATAAATAAAGATAATTGAAACAAAAGTATACAACTATATAATTAAAATTTTGTTGGGAATAAAACTGAGCAGCTGACTATCAAACTTCTATTCTAGTCCGGTAACTCTTCATAACTATTAGTGTTGTAAATGAGAATTAGGGCCTTATGAGACTCGGGGGCTGTGGTCGTGGTGTAGTGGTACCATGCTTGACATCGAAGCAGGCGGCCCTGGTTCGATTCCCGGCGCCTCCATTTCTTTCATTCTATCTAAATTGTTGCCTCATCTTTCTTTCAACATTTGAAATATAGGACCAGTAAATGCGAATTATGCGAGTCCCGCTTAGGTGATACGTCCAGAGATTTATTCTGCTGTCTAATGTTGAACGGGCCAAGTTTGCGTGAATTATTTGCGCTAATAGGCGCTATTTTTTGCTATTTGCTAATTTATTGAAAATAATTCTCATTTTTAGCGAGTATACACTCTATCAATAAACAGAATTAAATGTAATATGATATTCATATTTTAGGTTGTGTTCTGATCGACGATATAAGAACGGCGCAAATAGCAAATGTACACCATTTCTTAATTAAGTAATTTTTTGAGTACGTTTGTATACATTATGAAATAAATGAGAGCGAAAACTCAACAATGAGGAATTACTACTGATCAGCTAAACAAAACGAACCTTTGAAAACTCTTGATAACAACGACAAGTTAAATTTTTTAATAAAAACTAAATTATCAGGGGTATTTTAAGACAAGGTGCATTAATAAACGACTACACTTTTCATTGAGGTATAAGAAAAAGGGTGCGACTGCTTCTACTTTGTTCCATGCTATACCAGCTATTTCTGGACAGTCTGTTTTGAAGCATTTTTCAAAAGCATTAAAAGATTTGCATAACTTCTTCATGTCGGTAGAATAAGCCTAAAGAGCGGTCCCTAAGTGCTGGCATTGGGCTATACATTTCTCACATGCGGGACACAGTGCCTATTCCTTTACCCTATTAAAGGGTTAATTATAATCGGACTAAAATGTTTAAAAATTGAGCTTAAAAATGCCATTCCAAAACCTCCAGATTAAACGGGGCATCATTTTTCTTTCATCATTGTGGCAACCGTGACATAGGACGGAGAGGATAGGGCCGGGTCCTCAGGACAGCCTTATCCCCGAACCGTCTTCGGAGGTAGGTTAGGAGCCCCATGCCCTGGGTTGAGGTTTCACTTCAGTCCTTACGGTACTCGTGCGGTGTGCTGGATGACTGTGTACATAGTCTCTTTCTGGTATGGTCCCTCGATTTCGGTTAGGGGTGAACTGGAGAAAACCCTTGGTATTGGTTGGGAATTCTGGGTCGATCGAGAAACCCTGTGGTTGCAGGTGAGCCAGGAAACCCAGAGTGTGGTGTGATTGAAGTAGGCTTGGAGGCCTCCGTGTAAATGTGCTCCGCCCTTGAGGCATCGGGTTCGGCCCGGGAGCATGAGTATCGACCGAGTATCGTTGCAGGGTCGCAACGATGTTCAAAGGGGGGACCCTGTTGTAGATGAAAATTAGGGCTATGAGACTCGGGGGCTGTGGTGTATTGGTTAGCATGCTTGACTTCCAAGCAGGCGGCCCGGGTTCGATTCCCGGCGCCTCCATTTCTTTTATTTTCTCGAAATTGGGGCATCATTTTTCTTTCATCACCTTTACAAAAAATATTTTTTAAAACACGTTGAGCAACACTTAAAATTTCTGACAAAGACAAAGCACATAATTGTAGATTGCTAAATGTTTGTACCATAATCTGTCATCAGAGCTCAAACCTGCAGATGGTTTCGAGTTTTTATGATTTTCCAAAACCGATTAGGTATAGGATTTACAATTATGACAAAACAGTTTTCTCTTAACAAGGCTGGCACGGATTTCTTAAACATCTGCAAAGATAGGTCTCTCTTCAAAAGAAGTTGACAGTAAAGCCTTTTTTCTTTGTTAGCAAGTTTGTTTCACAGAACATTGTCTGCTTTGAAATGTATTCAGATAAAAAACAATCTATAACTTTTTTTTAAAAAAACTGCTAAGAAAGTTTTTTGTTACCGAACACAATTAAGGTTAATGGCTCAGATAATTGATATTATAGTCCTCACCAAAAAAGTGTGACGAAAATTTCAAAATTGCACACAAAAAACATGACAATTTTCTGGCAGTCATTTTACTACGGTAGCTTCTGAAAAAATTTGAGA
Source organism: Trissonchulus sp. WLG1_4 (assembly GCA_030248245.1). Lineage (NCBI taxonomy): Eukaryota > Metazoa > Nematoda > Enoplea > Enoplida > Ironidae > Trissonchulus > Trissonchulus sp. WLG1_4. Next base: position 9,189 of record JASANF010009651.1, read on the forward strand.
ACCTTTATTACTCAAACCGATTTAGACCTCTATAGAGTATTTTCAACGAAAAAAAGTGCTATGGTGCTATGAGACGTAATTATGGATTATATGCTTTTTGAGCATCCACGTGCCTTTTAGTGCCTTTATCGTAAAAACGTTAACATACTTAAAAAAGTTCTCTAGGCCATTCATACTTTTTTCAAGGCAACAAGAATAGTGGCAAGCATAAAATTGGATCAGCTGCTTGAAAAAATGGCACAAAAGTTTCAGTCAGTTTTTCTTTGCGCCAAAGCGCAACAGGTACTTTATACTTGGTTTGTTTGGAATTTGCCAAATCTGTAATCGGCAGACTCACCCGCTGTTTCGGGTAGGTCGAATACCAGGGTTAAACAACACTGGAAGGGCAGAAGCCTCAATTTGCACTGCTGCTTAATGCTGTGCAGCAAGTGAAAAAAGTTATTTGCCGGGGGTGGAATCGATCGCTTAGGTACCATATGCTCTAATGTCTGAGACAACCGAATTCAAGGACAAACAAGTCCTGCTGGTTGAAATAACGACAGACGTAATCTGCAATTGTTGTGGACTTCACAGTTTCAAAATTAGCTTTCATTTGATTGCAAAAAAGGGCAAATAAACTATAGCACAAAACGATGACTTATGAAGTCATGCTAAATGCTAAAGATGCTAAATTATTAAATTGCTAGTTTGTTATACTAAGTATTTGTGTCTGCAAAATCTTTAGCAATAGACACAAGGGCCGCAAGTCATAATCAAGTTTTGCACTTTCCATTGCTTGTTGCTGGTCGAGTACCATGATTCTCGCTTGGAATGCAAAAGGTTACTGGTTCAAGTCCAGGACGAGCCATTTTTAAAATACTATTTTTTATTGATTATTGTGATTGATTTGTGACAAACTATAGGAATTGGCCCTTAGTTTTTTTGTATTTTTTTAACTAATTATAAATTATACACTGAAAATTACACAGATATTGAATGATGACAATCAATTAGCAAAATGTGTCAGTAGTTCGATATAGTTTTGGGTTTATGATGACCGCAATGAAAACTACATAGTTGAATTTGGGTCGGGTCGGCTGAAGTCTCGTAACCCCAAACATTGCACTGGGTGAAAATTTTTAGCTTTCAAACCTTTAAAAAAATTTGCCATTATAGCATTTAAATCAAGCTTCAAGCATTTTATCCCCTATTATTATTTTGCAGCTATTATTTTTTAAATAAACAAACACGCTTAAATTTAGTTTCATTAGTTTTTTTCTGCATTTTGTTTATAAAATTACTAAATTTCCATTTAAATCAAATAAACTTCACATAATGACTCCTTCCATTTTGAAAATACTACTAATTTTGCTCAAAACGTCATTGAGACCAAAACAAAATCAAAGCATTGGTTTAAATGGCCAAGCAAGGGCTAGTATTGAAGGCAAAAATAATGGCACAAGGATAAGGACGAGAATAAACCGTGCTTTTAGTTACAAAGCGATCAGGCCACAAGTTTACTTTATGTATGCGACTTTAAACTGTAAAAGTATTTATTTGAAAGTCAGAAGCCATTTTATGGCTTCTTAGGGCCTTTTCACAAATTATATTAACTGGATTAGATTAACTAGATTAACTTCATAACTCAACATAGGATTAACGTAAATGTATGAAATTTTGCAAGCAGATGGAGATGACATAGTTTAGTTATTATGCAAAGTTTCATAAACTTTCATCAAACTAATCCTTAGTTCCTGAAGTTAATCTAGTTAATCTAATCCAGTTAATATAATTTGTGAAAAGGCCCTAAGTTACGTCTGAAACTAGGCTATTAATGAGTGTAGCAGTATTTGTAGTAGTTTTTTTACACGTATATAATTTAGCAGCAAAGCAGTCAGTTTCAACAATCTCAAAATCAAAACTTTCTGAGCAGGTACTTTCACAGGTCACTGCTGGTTCGAAAAATATATCTCATGAATTAGTTATCTGTGACATGCTGCGCCGGAGTTATTCCAGCTTTCTGTAATATTAGAAATTTATATTCAGAAGCTTTATTTTAAATTAACAAGTCTGCATCAAAAAGTTGGTAATCTAACTGAAACAACAGTTATTTATGTTTGTAACGATGTTGATTATTTCAGTGATATTATTTTTCTTTCAATTAAATTGTTTTGTTGTTTTCTTTTTCTTTCACTTTATCACTATTTTGTCTTCGGTCTTACCGAAAAGATATGTAAAATGCGCAAACTAAATATCTAGATTAAACGCGCTTACAGTACTGGTCAAAGATAGATATAAATGCTCGTACGAGCACGAGCACTGCTCGTTTTAAGAGATGTGCTCGCGCGCAATACGAGCATTTTGACTGCTGCTCGTAATACGAGCAGCTCAACTTTCACGAGCAGGTTACGAGCAGCCAAATATTTATGGTGCTCGTAGAAACGAGCACCCTAGCTAATACGTATATACGGCTGCCAGTTTCTTTCTTGCCTTGGCTTGTTGCACTACTTCTTAGTCTTTTAGACGCCAACAGCGGTTATTTGCATTCATTCATTACCTAGGCATTCAGTTCACTTCACACACACACACATACACACACACACACATGACCTATGACCTTGCTTGTCTTGCAGATTACTCACACCAATCTTAAGTATCAGCTATTGCAAGCTGTTGTCTATCCTTAAGTGACCGTGGGCCTATCCATTACTTTACGTAATAATTGGCCTTACTGTGTGGACACAATGCAATCTGCTGTTAAGCAAACGAAGATGTTAATCAGTTTCTTACACAAAGTATATAACTTATGAAACATTGGCCTTTTTTTACGTTTGAATATTCAATGTTTAATTGCATTTTATTTTTCAGTTTATACGCTAATTTTTACTTTTGACTGTAAAATTTCTGTAAATGTGCTTTTTTTAAAAAAATCCATCAATCTCATTTTAAGTCTGAACTAACTAACTATAAATATACATGTTATTTGAAAATGTTAAATGGTTCATCGCAAAAGCTTAGCAAAAAAAGTAGCATGTCACTGAAAACACCGGATTTAGAAGAGATTTTAACAGAAAATTTAGCTTTGTTAGACCTGTTGATGAAACATAATTGGGTAAACATGGCGATTTAAAAGCTAAAAAAGTTTACGACTCCATGTTTGTAGTAATTTTCGCAACAACCATTCGTTCCGGAATTGCGGGACTGTTTGTTCTCACGTCTTTTGGTAATGCGTGCAAATGAATATAATGAATGCAAATAAACTCTGTTGCCATCTGAAAGAGTAAAACGCAGTGCAGCAAGCCAAGGCAAGAAAGAAACCGGCAGTCGTATATAGGTATTAGCTAGCGTGCTCGTTTCTACGAGCACCATAAAATTTTGGCTGCTCGTAACCTGCTCGTGAAAGTTTAGCTGCTCGAATTACGAGCAGCAGTCAAAGTGCTCGTATTGCGCGCGAGCACATCTCTTAAAACGAGCAGTGCTCGTGCTCGTACAAGGATTTATATCTATCTTTGACCAGTACTGTAGCTGCATGTCTACATATGCAGAATGGTACTTTAGTAAATTTTCAAAACTAGGAAAAATATCATGCTTTAATTAATGTGAAAACAAATTTTATGAAAAAGTTGCACAAAGCTAGTTTCACCTTTTGCAAAAATTGAGAAGCATAATGAGAATAGTTCACGATTATAATAAATTTCTTTATTTTCAGTATTGTTCTTTGCTTCAGCGTTTGTAGGGTGTTATTTAGTTTGTAGTTTCTCTGCAAAATGTTAAAACAGCTTAGGTGCAGGTGACAAATTTGAAAAAAAACACGTGCGGTGAGACGCAAAACTTACGTAGCCTTGTAAAGAAGATTTCAATACAACATAAATTGCTATAGACGAGTTTATTCACTCAAACTTTTTTAACTATTTCGAAGTGTTTTCGACAAAATAAATAATTGCTGATTTTCAGCCACTGCTATATTTGCAAAAAACACAATTTTCATAATTTGCTATGTTTTTACCCACCGAAAAAAAACACATGTCTGTTACGTTGGTTTAAGGTTTAAGGTTTAAGCTTTAAAATGTTTAAGGTTTAAATAGGGTCTAACGTAGAAGATTTAACCTCACATATCAACAACCTACCGTTATTTTCATGGTGCTGCGTAATTTTTCTATTAATATAAATATAAATATGAGTCCAAATTTAATGAGCCCTAGGATTAATAAATAGCGCTGCTCAATTTTTTAATATTAATAATATTATTTAGAAGTCAAGTGCGTCTAGTTCGTCTGATTATGTACGTGACGTGACATCACTTCGTTTTTTAATAACAACGTTCCAAATTGGACGAAAAATAATATTCAAGTATGTTTAGATCAGTACTTATGTATTGATTGCACATACACTGACAAATATACGTAGCGGCAAAGTAGTATGTAGTATTATTGAAAAGTATGAAGCAATAAAGATTATTTTTGCACTGTGAAAAATTAATGTCGAAAAATCGAAAAAGCTAAACCGACCCAGAATCGACCAGGGGACCATCTTTTAGAATTAACAAACATACCACACGCTAACCCACTGCGCCACCGGTGCTGCTGAAAGGCGTTGCTCAACACGTCGTTAAATAGGTGAACTGTGCTAATAAAATGAAATTGGTAAAAAAAATTAAAAAGTTTTAAAATTTGCATTGTTTTTGGTTAATAAGCGTAAGTGTGTAAACATAAATAGATTTTTTTGTATACTCAAATCTGAATTATTGTATTTATCATTTTGCTTAGGGAGTTTATATCCTGTTTATAACGAAATAATTAATATTAAAAGTGTTTTAAACTTTTAATAACAATTTTTAATATTAAAACAACTTTAGTGCGTCGGGTATGCTAGAAACATACGTGAATCACCAAAAAGACAAAAAAGTTCGAGTAAATAAGTAAGTTAGCAAGAAAATGTAGATATCTAATTGTTTTTTTTTCTGTTGGGCCACAGCCCAACAGGTCTTTGATTCTGATTTTGGAATCTTAACGCAGAGTGTCTATGTGCGGAGTGTGTTTTACACGCCTTAATACCTTAGTTATGCATCTGTCACTATTAAAAAGTCTTGTAAAATCAGTGTGTTGCTGCTTTATGGTTTCTGAAAATGTAGTTTGAAAATGCAAAAGTCTGACAAAAAGCGGTCGACTAGGAATCGACGACATCCCCTCATAATCATGAAATGTTTGAAATCGACGATGATATTGCGTTCTTTCAAACTGTCATAACTTATTTGCAACAGAAATTGCACGATAAATTCGCAATTACGCATGAACAAACAGGAGGTTCAGTAAGCTATCTTTATTCAAGATTATTAATTAATTAATCTACCTTTCAAATCGCCGAAAGCTTTAAGCTGAGATTTTGCAGTTTCAATGGCTGTAAAAGGAAAGCCTTTTCATGGAAAACATGCAAATTAAGAAATAAACCATTCGCTGGCCCAACAGGTTTACGATGGCCTCCGGCCAATGTACTTAAAAGTGTATGCTTGGTATTTACTGAATACTTTTGCCGTAAACTTAGCTTGTCAAATATACAAGTAGCCCACAAAAGGGGCAAGGTTTCTTCGTGTCTACCTTTCAGGTTTGAATGATTTGGTTCTATTTCATACTTACTGTAACCTACAGTACACTGCGTGTCCTACTCTAAATTTATACTTAGCTTTTTCTTATCTAATCTAACTACGTAGGTAGTACGTACAAAAAAGTGCTGCAGTATGTTTAGCATCCCGCTGCATCAAGCTATTTAGCTCAAAAGTTACGCTTTGATCTGAGCTGTGCTTTGATCCGCTCCAAGAAGCGATAAACACTGTTTCCCAGCGGCTCTCATATACAGCTGGTGAAACATTACGGTGCCGATTTGGAAAAAGTACATACATACATTACTACAATTACTTATTACAATTACATACATTACTGTGCATCGATTATTGATTTTCATGCTTATACGCAGACAAAAATCAGCAGGCAGCTGTCAAGCTGAAAATACACACAAAGCATATCATAACAAAACTATGCAGCTTGCTCAGCAGCGTTAAACGCTGTGAGCAGTTAATTTCAAAACAATAGTTCCTTAGAAGGAACAATAACCTCGAACATCAAATTGCTCAAACATAGGATCCTCAGAGCTCAGATAACGAAGGCATTACAGACTGAAGAGTACACCACCAATTGATTTGCACTGAAGTACGCACTAATTTTTCAAACAAATTCAAGATAAAAAAACAACACCAGAGCTTCATTTATCGAAATTTGTTTGCGAAATTTTTGGTCATTGAAAATGGCCATCGTTGAACAAAAACTTTCAACGATGAGCTTTGGTTTTTTAGAACGTTTTTTACCTATGTTCCAAATGACCAAACATGTCTGCTGAAAAACTGAACGGTGAACAGTTTTAACAACAAACATTTTCAACGTCAAACATTTTGCTTCAATAAATCGGGCCCAGTTCTTGCGGTTTCCACATATAATTGATGATCTTATATTATTTAACAAAGTTGTGTATGTGATTGTTACATTTGTGTATGCAGTTTCACCAAATATTGGTGAGCTCACAGTTTAGTGTGGTTTATTTTAAAAAACATGTGCAAAAGTTATGTATTTTAAGAGTTGTAGAAAGTAACAAACAGTTCACTGGAATTCATCTTTTGGTTAACACTAAAACACGCACATGAAAAACAAAATATCCTTTCTCAACTCGGTATTTTTTAGTCTGTCAAATTAGTTTTTTTAAAAAAAGGGCAAATCAGTAGACATTTTTTATGACAAATGTTTTTTTAACCAAATAAATAAAAAAGTTTTACAGCATATGTGTTTATTTTTTGCACTTTTTTGTGGTACAGAACCGTCATGGTTACTTTTAACAAACACATTTTAAGGATCAAGTATGTTTTGATTTTTTTGCAGATGTATGCAGATGTCTAGAGTTATTGACAAAATTCTCGAAAAATATTCAAATTTAAACTTTGTTTACTGTGATATAGTAAAAAAGTAAACTACTCCCATAGTGGCCCAATTTGTAACTACAGCATTCAATTTGGTGATTTAGTCTTATTTTTACTTCGTTTTATGGAATGCTATAATGAACGCATTTGCATTAGACGCTGGTTATGCTTGCATCGTAGTCAAAAATAGGTAAAACGTTGAACTTAAAACCCAACAAATATCCACTAAATAATTTCAACTTTTGTATAAGCTCTTCTGCTAAGTAAGGACAAGGAGCTGTTACACTGTGAGGCCTGAGTGTCAATATTCCACAGGAAATATTAAACGCTGCCACTTTTTGTGGATAAAATGATTTTAAAAACCTATTTCTGCACACATTCACTGATGAGTAGCTCCAAAGTTTTTTAAATAATGGCAAAAAATGAATTGTAAACCAATTTTTGTAAAAAAATAATTGTGCTTTTCAAAAAGATAATTCTCACCGAGGTTTGAACTAGGCTTACAGGATTCCGAATCCTGGGTGCTAACCACTACATACATACACAATGAGACCTCTGGTACGAATATGTTAATTGAACTTCTGCTTACTTTCTTCGAAAATCAATAACTATGTAGATCGATACTAGTACAAGATTAGATATTACCTACAGATAGTGTTCGTTCAATTCACTTGATTCAACCAATCGAACAATATAAATAAAGTCTAATATTATCTGTTGAAGTCAAGACAAAACTACCCACAATTTTACTGATATGCTTGTTGCCAGCGTGTGCACACAACGTATATTTAATCAGGTAAGTAACATTCAGACATTTCATCAGGTCAGTTGACTCAAATGGTACTTGTGTTACGCATCTATTGAGCATCCGATTGCTGATCCGACGGTGGGTGGATCGAGTACGTCTCGAAGCCGCATATTTTTTTGCATTCTGTGGCAGCTCTAGCTATTGAGAGTTCCACAAGTACCTAGTTACTTGCGAAATGTATGGTAGAACAGCGAGGTACCTCCCCTTTTAGTGTTAGGTAACACTAGAAATTCGACCTACCCATTATAACGTACATAGGAAACTGAGATTCCGAATATAGTTTATACGAATATAGTTTATGTAAAATTAAACTTAAAATTGTTACTTTTCGGCTGCCGTTTAATTTAACTACAGGCATTTTCTTTACGTAAATTTTTCCCAACGTTTTTATAAAAAATGGTCGAACAATTCTGCAATATTCTGAGCATTGCGATAAATTGATTCATGATGCCACTGACTATGATATATTTTTTCTTCATTCAAATTTACGACTTTTGAGTGGCAATAATGCGTATTGCGTATCACTGATCCTTTGTTCAAATCGACAAGGGACCTTCATGGCTATCTACAATGAAAAACTGGATTTATTTATGAGAAAGTTGCCAAAATTTAATGTTTAGTTGCAAAGTGAACATTCTACGTGAATAGTATTTTTGATAGATTTAAAACCTAGACATATACTTTTTGTTTGTATTATATATAAAAACTACATGTGTATTTAAAAATGAGAAACTTAAAACAGACAAACTTTCATAATTGGTGGAAAAATATAACATTTATACAGTTACGCTAATAAGTAGAAAACTGTATTTAAATGTAATAAAACAGGGATAGCGTGCCTCCCGCCGGTTTTAGCTAAGTTTGGATTGTATCTGCAAGAAGTGAGCCACCTGTTTGAGTTCAGTACCTAGTTTAGTGTTTGGCGTGGCACAGAATGAGGCCACACTCTCGGCGAAATCCCCGTTTGTCATAATTCTCATAAAACTCTGTCCCCCATGTCCGTGCGAGAGCGCCTGATTCAGCTAATCGTCTGGTATTGTAAGCTCTAAGCCCTTCCTCAAGTGTGCTGAGTAGTTCCGAAGTCTTTCACTGGATTCAGAATCCAGAGTGCTAAACCTTTACACTATGAGACCACTGGAAGTGTGTACTTTGTTAAATTCGACTAATGAAAGATCGTAAAGCGTGGATGATAAAAACCCCGTCACATACATGCATACACATACATACATACATACATACTATAAATGTTGTTATTTGTGCGATGGTCGGAAGAATAGCCAGGTACCTGCCCTTCCAGTCTAATTTAACACTGAAATTTCAACCTGCCGAATTAACGTAGGAATTTGAGATTCCGAATATAGTATATACGCGGCCCCTGAGGGTGCCGCGTAAAACTACAACTTTCACTCAAGGATTACGGTAGTTTAGCATAGCAATGTTTTGAATGATTCCGCAGCGCACAGTCCGTACTAAATAAGTGTGGTAATTATGTCTTGAGTTTTATGAGGCAAAATTAATTCGCAAATAATATTAATACGTTTAATGATAAGGCATATAAGTTATCAAGTTTTTCGAAACAGTTTTCATTTTAACAATTTTATCACGTCCCCACTTTTTTCCTTTTATTCACATTTTGTGAGCTTAGGCATAATTTTGCAACATTAAGTGTTTAACTGTTTACCTTACTTGGTCGGTTACGGTATATACCTGTGCCGACCAGGAATCAAGCGTCTTTAAGAGGACTTACTTTTGCCCCTAATTCTGTGTGCCGAGATGTACGGAGCAGCAACCCTCGACCTGCCAACTTAAGTAGGATTGAGCAAAACTTACAGGTGGGCGAGCCAAAAAATTTCTTAATCTATTTGGCTCATTTCGGGATCGGCAGATTTCGACCAAGGAATTTAAGAAAAAAGTCACCCTCAAGTTTTTAGCTAAAGCCTAGTTCATAGTCGTCCGGAAGTGTCCGTAGTTGTCCGTGTCCGAGTCCGTGTCCGTGTCCGGAAGGTTGTCCGTAACATTTGTCCGTGACCGTGTCCGAAAGCAGCATTAATTCATACTTCCACGGACACTCTACGGACAGTGCGTATGCATATAAAATAACGCCTACACATTCTGCAGTGTACCAAATGTATTAGAATGCAAGCTTCAAAAAATCAATAAAAACGTTCTTAGCACACTAAAATGAAGCTGCTGAGCTGAAATTACTACAAATTTAGCATTATTTTACTATGCGCGGAGGAATTTCATGTCCATGCACCTACACGTGACTATAAAGGCTATAATCTGATTGGCTAATTCCTTACGGACACGGACAAAAGTTTAACTGAATTCAACTTGACTTCCGGACATCCGGACAGTCTTTACGGACACTCACGGACAAGTTCTTACGGACATCCGGACAACTGTGAATCAAACTACTCTTGCGGACACGGACACGGACTCGGACACGGACAGCCCTTACGGACAACTATGAACCGGGCTTAAGTCAGTCGGTTGGTTAGCTTTAGTCAAGTAGGCCGTATTTTCCCTGCTCTCTTTTGCCTGCTTTTGTTCGCAATTGCCCTTGCCAGTCTATAGCCAATTGTAAATTTCCAATAAATTATACCCGCCAATTCGACTCAGACTTATTTGTGGATTAGAGCAAGATTGATCCCAGGCTTTTCGCTCGCCTCCCTCTAGTCGCTTTGCGCCCGTCTCAGTCGCTGTCCGTCTGCTGCCGTCCGTAGTGCACGCTTTTGCCCCCTCTGTGTCCCTGTGACGTCCGTGCTCCCCCTTCAGGCCGTCGCCTTGTCCGTTTCGTGCCCGTACTCCCCCGAGTCTGCGCTGCCCTTCCGTGTCCGCTGGCAACAGAGGCACTGAGTTGAACTGCGAGGTTGGACTAGAATCCAATAGTGATCTAAACGAGTCTCTGTAGCTATTCGGTTCCCTTTTGGAAAAGTGGAGCCCCTGCAAAAACATTTCTGACCTCTGCTACCCCACTGAGCTTGGGTCGAATTGACAGATCCGATATAGTCAGAAGGTGGAAAAATCATCGATCTATTGCAAAGTACAGTTTCAGCAGTCAGTACGTAAACGTCAGACCCTAATTGCAGCGTATATATTTCAGGATTATCAATGCATCAATTATAAAACTGTTTTTGATTATAATACCATTATTCGGTAACGAACGCGTGTAAGCGAAATCGAAATAGCACTTTTTGTGCTATAGCGCTTTTTTATGCGTTATATGCGCTATAAGCGCTATGGAAATTGCTAATGCGCTATTTGCGCTATACGCGCTATCGAAGGTGCTATATGTGCTATTTTATTTGATATGAATGAAACTTCTACACAAAAATGGCCAGGGGGGATTCGAACCACCCATTGCTAGACAGCTAGCTTAACGCTCTACCAACTGAGCTACGCTGGCCTATTGGTGTTTGTGTTAATTTCCCTTTAAATAATGATGCTGATCTTGGATAGCGCTTATAGCTTATAACAGGGGGGAGGTGGGGGGGCAGGGGGCGTGGAGGGGGGGGAGGGGGGTACCTGTCGTAGCGTGTACTGTATAGCGCAAAGAGTGGGGGGTGAGGGGGCGTTTTTGAGTTGGACATTATAATAGCGCAAATAGCACCTAGGGGTGGGGGGGGAAAATGTTGTCGCCCGTGCATGCACGCGGCGGCCACCCACCATTTATTATCAATCATTTTTTGCCAATTACTTTTACTTTAATATTATTAATCATTTTTTCCACCATTTTCTCCCGTTTCAACACTGTTATTGTGTTATTGATTCTTGGGCTAGTTATTTTTAATTTAATATCAATTTAACTTGAAATTTAAAAAATTAATTAAAAAAATTGATAGAACCGCAGTCGGGTTGACCTCGTTTGTATATAAACTACGAAATTTGTTTTAATTTTACAAATCTTCTATGTACATAGTTGTGGATCGGGGGGTATGGTGGGGCCGGCGGCGGAGGGGGGGCCTCCCAAATGCCACAACAACTAGCTGGGGAAGTGGAGTCAAAAGTCCTACTGTGAGTAGTATAGGAGAGAGCCGTACGATACACTTTGGGTGGGGGTTGCTTGAGGATTTCAGGATTTTCCCCTATGTTTAACGTGTATTTGGCTCCGCCCAGTAGCATCGGCTCCCCCAAAATCCTCCGTGTGGAGCTTGGGTGGGGGTTTCAGGAGTCAAAAAAAACCAGTTTTTAATTATTAAACTAAATTCCGGTTTTAATTATTAAACTAATATTTTAAACAAATTCTTAATTTCAAACAAATTTTCAATTTTTTATCTTTTAATTTTAAGCAAAATTTTTAATTTCACAATTTTTAATGTTTAGAAAACTTTTAATTCCCTACAATTTTTAAATTTTCTATTTTTTAATTTGAACATATTTTTTAAGTTCACGCAAGTATTTAATTTCATATATTTTTGATTTAATGTTTTCAATTTTATATCAGTACTAATATTAACTGTTTGATACTTTTTTAGTAACGTTTTTTGTGAATTACGTAATGTGTGGTTTAGCAATTTACACGTGTGTGCCCGCAGGCGTTTTTGTACAACAGATGCCAACTAGTGGCGGAAAACTAGTTAGATGGCTTACGATAGTTTACGTAAGATAGCTTGTAACTTTAGCTGTTATAGGGCCGCTCAAGGCGATCAAAACGTCATTGTGTAGCTTATACTTTGGGCTACGCGGGTATATAAAAAACTAAATTCTACAACTATTTTTCGGGCAGGTATGGCAAGTTTATTGTGCCTAACAGTATTTTTTGGGTTAAAAGACACCGCACATTTTACGGGCATGGAAAATTACTTAGCCGTCATACAACCTAGCTAGTCAACCAATGTGTCATTGTGTAGCCTATCTCCCGTACTACAAGGTGATACAAAAATCTAGGCTAAACTCCTACATTAACGGCAAGCATACCCAGTTTAGCAAACCTAATGGAAGTTTTTATTTAAAAACTTACCGCACATTTTACGGGCATGGCCAATTACTTAGCGGTTACAGGGCCGATTGACTTGAATAATAACTCATTGTAAAGCCTATCATGAGTACTACAAGATGACATAAAAAGCTAAGCTTAACTCTTATTGTAAGGGTAGTAATGACTGTTTTAGTTTAACCCCCTTATTTTTTCGATTACGCTCATGTTCTATGTGGCTGAAATGATACCGCACATTTTACGAGCATGGACGATTACTTAGCAAATACTCAGTCGATTTACGTGATCAATACGTCATTGCGTAGCCGATTATTAGTACTACACGCTCATATACAAATCTAAACTGAAAACTTACGTTAAGGGTAGGAATACCCAGTTTAGTAAACCCTACACTACTTTTTGTATAGAATGATACCGCAAGTTGTACGGGCATACAATTACAGGACCGATCAACCGAGATCAAAATGTAATTGCGTAGCCTATCACTATGACTACAAACACATATATAAAGATAAGCTGAATTGGGATTTTGTGGGCAGATATTACGAGTTTAATGTACCTTATGGTGGTTTTTAGCTAAAATGATACCGCATATTATACGGGCATGGACAATCACTTAGCTGTTACTAGCCCGATCAATGCGTTCATGTTATCATCGTATAGCCTATTGTAAAAACTACAAACTGAAATAATAATCAGCTTAATACCTACGGTAAGGGTAAATATACCTATTTTAGTAAACCTAAAGGGGTTTAATAGTAAGAACATAGTGTAAAAATGATTAAGTACTAATAGTAAATAAATTGACTGGTTCAGACAAGCCTGCGATGACTCATAGCGTCTGTCTGGTGTGACGTCATTGTGGTTGATTAATTGCTTATAGTAGGTAAATTGACAGATTCCTAAGATGAGTCATAGCGTTCGTGACGTCATTAGTTGTCTCAAGGTACTGTATAGGGGGGTACTGGTCTTAAGTAAACTCAAGGTAGTATGCTAAGCAGTAGTAGCAAGTATATATTTAATACCTGACCCCTCCTTGACAAAATATTCATTATCTAGCCCCTCCTTGGCAATTTAATATCGGACCCTCCTCTACCAAGTGTAAGCAACTGGCGTAGGTAAAACTATAAAAGGCGATTTACTAGCGGATTGTCTCAGTTATCACCGTCGACAAGCTACTGGTCGGTCGGGTTTTAAATACTGCTCCGTGCTGCATTTCAACTACTACTTCATTTTCCTCTAATTATTGCTTGAACCGCTGCCAATAGTAAGTTATTTTTGTGATAACGCCGTTTCTAGGTTAACCTATTGCAGATACATCCAACTGATTCGAATATTATTAAAATTTAATAGTGTATTAGTTTCAGAAGCATAAAAAATTGGCAGTAGTGGGTGTGAAGAGAAAAGCTTAGAAAGGAACATGTATTGTGTATAGAATGATTTTTTTGTTGAGTTTACTTACCATCATGTTTCAGATTATGGAGTGTCCCCATTGCAATCAATCCTTCACAATCCGTAAAAATTTACTGCGCCATCACCGTACTTCTCACCAATCCGCCCAGGCTTTTCGATGCCCAAATTGTGACAAAACCTACACCCGCAACGACAGCCTCCTCCGCCATATCGCCCAACGGCACAATTCTTCCGACGTTAGGTGTGTTGTGTGCGACAAGACATTCCATCGCCGTGACCACTTGAAGCTGCACCAACGGCAACATACAGTACGAAGTGACGTGGCCGTCGACAATCCAGCTATACCTCATTCACCCCC